>JAKSZT010054524.1:2915950-3210653 GCA_026826555.1 Tolypeutes matacus | reverse complement strand
GATTTGTGGCATTTAAAGGCAAAGAGACATATCTAAAAGAAAGTACAGGCTCTGTAATATGCATAAGTTCAATTTTTAAAAAATTAGTAACAAAAAAAATAGTAACGAGGAAAGAACAATGTATATCTTTTAAAAGTACTGAAGTTAGATAAAGATTGTGAACCATTCAGATTAAATTTGCTGGCATTGAAAGTTAAATGAAACAGATGGTGAAAGAATATTGGATAGCTGTTAAGCTTTTTCTATGGTAGGAGTGATATTACATGGCTTAAATTTGATTATTAAAATCCATCTGAGTTTAAGCACTCCTAAAAAGTGATAGAAGAGTAAAATAGTTTATTAAGCATCCAAAAAATAATAACACTGTAATTGTGGTCATCAAGAAGAAGCAACAATAGTAGTAAGCAAATAGGACAAGTAAAATAGGGGGATTTTATAGAATTCAAGAGCTTTTTATCGGTAATCATGTTCTTTGAGAATATACTAAAAACTCAAAGATATCCTTGAGGAAATAAAAGCCATTGAGAATCAAAATATCCAGGGGCAAAAAGAATAGTATGTGATGTGAATGACCACTGATTTCAACTACAGAAAATGCTGAAAATTCTAGACAATTTCTGCAGTAATCATTCTAAGTCATAGTTGTCACTTTTGTCAAATACTGTTTGCCAAATAGTGCAGAAAAAGCCAACTGTTCTGGAGCAGTCTGTGCTTTTAAGTACAGAAGAAACAAAAGTGAAAAATCTTACTGAGAAACCAAAGTGCTTGGATCTGAAAATGCCAGTAATAGTAGTGCCATGATCAAACTGCTACGATTATAACATAAGCAGTCCACTCAAGAGTTGATATTGTAAAGACACTTCCATATGTTGCAAAACAGAAAACATTTTCAAGAGTTTGGAGCACGAATGTAGCATGGCCTTCAGTCTGTCTTGGCCTTCAGGCCTCATGGCCATTACAGCTTGGCACAAACACTCCAACTCTTCTCTTTTGACCTTGCTCAGATATCCTGTTTTCTGCTTCAGGAAACAAAATTTGGTCTATGCCTGAAAATAGTCACATGAAATGAAGAAACAAACTATGAAGCCATGTAGAAATAAACTTAATTAGTGAATTTCAATTGCTCTTTGAGTATTACCTAATTTTAAAATGTAAAAGAGCAAACATTTTTTTAACTGAATGACTTACATATAATACGCTTTAATCATTAGTTAATAAAATGATTTTTGACATACAATATAAAGGATATTGAAAGCATTACTTGTATTTCACCCTGTCTCCAAAGTCCTAGATTTTTAAACTAAAAAATCCATATATTCAAATTTTCTGGAAATATGATATCCTGCATATGACTGCCAAAGTAAAGTTTCTAAAGTCCTGATCTCATGAGGTCTTCTCAAGTCTGGCTCTTTAATCTCTTCTAAGGCAAAGTGGTTAACTCTTTGATCCGAGTTCAACATTTTGCCATATGCTGGCTTAATGATCTTAGAAATTAGTTACTGCCTTTAAGTTCTACTTTCTTAATTTCTAAGGTGGAGACAGTAAAAGGTTTAGTTTGAGTGTTAAATAAGGTAACATGTATGAAGCACTCAGCCAACTCCCTGACAAAAGTTTAAAGTACTTAATATGTGTAAGGTTTTATGAAATTGTAGTGATGGCCAAGGCCGAAACGTAGGAAGCATCCTTGACTCCTTTCTTCAGGTCCTGATTAGACGTAATTCATCTCCAAGTTTCACTGGTTTTAACTACTTGATAGCTTTCAAAGCTGTTTGCTTGTTCCCTGCCCAGTATTCCTGCTTTGCTTTAGACTCAGGTGTCAGTCGCATGCACTATCTCAATTGTGTCCTCCAGTTTCAAGGCCTCTGGTCCAAATCTACCTTCCATATTGTAGTGTAATCATACAGAATGATTTACTCATACAGAGGTCAGCTCATATCACTTCCCTTCTGGATAGAATTCAAGTCTCTAACAGCATAATAGCTGAGATCCAGCTACTGCATGTTTTCCAGCCTCTTGCCACCCTGCCTTCAGAACTATACACACTAATGGTATTGAATTATGATCAAATCTCAATTAACATAGAATAGGAATTATTGGTGATATTAGGAAGAAGATAAATGGTAATTATGAATCACTGCTTATGCAAAAGTATCCAAAAATTGCTGCAAAATGATTTTGATATAAACTTATTTATGTTGCTTAGGAACACATTTATAATATAACAGATATGTAAAGTTTACATAAAACAAAGATAATAGTTTAGGGGCATCATATATCATTTGAATGGTTCGGTGAAAAATGGCCAAAGCATCACTATTTGCTGTCTTCTGCTGCTGTGCTATTTCATAACTGAGTGCTTCTTTATTGACCCTAGCACTTTAAGTAAGCACTTTCAGTTCTAAATAAAAGCTGCTTCTTATTTTTCAGTCCTCACAGCTTTCCTATAACGGTATCTCACTCAGCTACACATGACTTCATTCTGCGCTCCACTAGTACTGCACTTCGCTGCCTACTCACCTGAAGGTGCTGTAATGTTTTTCATCCAGGGCACTACACATTTGATGAGAAAAGAAGCAATGCCTTCAGGCTAAAACACATTTAAATCAGTTTGATTTTGGGATCTTTCCATTTCATTATGCTAAAATTTCTTCCCACAGTTTCAAAAAACTTGGAAAACTGGGGGCACCAAACTTTTTGGTTTATACATATGTGTCAAAGAATTTCTTTGCCTCTGAAAACTTTATTTTTTTGCTACCCTTTATATAGGCAGACCATTTTTTTTTACTTTAAAATATATAAACAATTTCTCTCTTTAACTGAATATTTTAGAATTATTAAAAAGTAATCCATTTATTTGCCAAATAAGAAAAACTCTCTCATTAATTTATAAATACACTTCATTTTAAATAAAGTTAGTTCCTCCTAGTTTAATATTACAACAGACTTTTCCCAAAGTAACCTCATTGTTTCTAAACATAAAATGAAATCAAACTCACCTTCCAAAGAACTCATTTCTCATCATTAAATATTTTTGAAAGACTATATGCCACAAATTCTTTAGACAACTCCATTGGAGGAGTGTTAAGAATATTTTGATTTTAGTAGCAATACCACTGGAGAAGATGATTGCTTGTCCCTATATATGGGTTTTGGGTTTCCATTCATCAATTTAGTCATTCATAAGTTCAGTAGATCATATATTAAGAAAATACAAGTATTAGGTATTCTTAACATTTATGCCATGTCAAAGGGGGGGAGATACAGCCATTTCTTTTATTTTTTGCCTTACTTTTTTATCTGGAAACTGGGATAATAATAGCAACCTACCTCATAGAGGTGTGGTAAAAATTAAGTAAGTTAATACATTTAATAAACTTAAAACAGCATGTTTTACATAATGAATTCTAAGTAATTGTTAGCTATTATAGGTTATTATTTCATAATGAACAAAAGAATTTTGATATATGTTTAGACTTCAATATTGGATTGTTGAACTCACTTTAGAAAATAGTAATAACAATAAACAATATTTGTGTAGGTTGATACAATTCACATATATTTCCCACAAAAACCACCTGAAAATTTAGTATAATGGTTTATTTGAAAGGAAAGAATTTGAGTAATGGCACAAATTCCATTTAAAATCCCTCCCAACTTAAACGCTTGTTGCAGAGACTGCTAGCTGTCCCATAATATCCAATTTCCCCTTAATTCCTTTGATAGTATGTCCTCTGAGTTTTAGCTTTTTTCTTTTCTTTTTCATGGAAGACAACATTTATTAGCTTCCCTTGCAGCTACGTATGTTTGGGCCATGGGATGAGAAATGAAACTCTGTGTGCAAATTCTGTGTAATACTAAAAGATTGCCTGCCCCTTTCCTTTTATCTTTTATGTGACTAGAATGTGAATAGGAAGGCATCAGTTGGAGCAGCCATTTTGGAACAACATGTAAAAGTTCTGTGTTAAGAATTGCAGGGGAACAAAATAAAATGATCCTGTGTCTCTGACCATATGAAACAATATCAGTCCTGGACTATTTATGCTCAGATTGTCATATGAATGAAACATAAATATCTTTCTTATTTAAGCCATCATTATATCAGGTCTTTTTCACAGTAGGTATGCCAATATTATTCATTTAAAAATCCAATATTTAAAGGGTCTGGTCAGCCTACATAACAATTTTTTTTCCTAGCCACAAAACTATCTTAGGATAGTTTTTTTGCATGTGTTTTATTTAAAATTATATTCATTAGTACCTATTTAATTACTTTTCATTTTATTTTAAATAGTTTCAAGTGTATTTAAATTATTTATATAGAAACTATTTATACAGAGGGAGAAGTGACAGGGAACAGTCAGAAGCTGGCAGTCAATGGAACCCAGAAGAGAAAGAAGAGACAGAAGATGACACATGTATTAGTCAGCCAAAGGGGTGCTGATGCAAAATAACAGAAATCTGTTGGATTTTATAAAGGATATTTATTTGGGATAGAAACTTATAGTTACTAGGCCATAAAGCATAAGTTACTTCCCTCACCAGAATCTGTTATCACTTGTTGGAGCAAGATGCTTGCTGATCTTCAGCCTTCCTCTTCCTCTTAAGGCTCCATAGTCCCATCTTCTTCCAATATCAGCTGTAGGCCATGAGGTTCTCTAGGCTTTGTTTCTCTCCCTGGGGCTCGATTCTTTCCAGGCTCAGCTTGCCTCTCTCCACAAGGTCAGCTGTAGACTATCAGGTGAGTGGCTTGTTTCTCTTCCTGGGGTCTCTGCCATGTCTGTGGAGTTGTCTCTATTCCTCTGTGTTCTACTCCTGTGTGTTTACTTCCAGGGCTCCAGGATCAAAAACTCCAAGCTCCCTTCTCTGCTGTGCGGTTTTTCTGTAAGTCTCTGCCCACCAAGGGGGCAGGGATGCAACGTCCTACTGACGTGGCCCAAACAAAGAATTAATCATTATGTAATCAAGTAAAAGTGAAACCTCTGAATCCAATATAATCCAACATGCCCAGAGGTACAGACCAGTTCACAAACACAATTTACAGAATTCATAAAGAATATCAAACTGCCACAACGCTATATGCATTCCTATGTGACAGAAAAGCCAAGGGACCCCAAAGATTGCTGACCAGACTCCTGGAAGAAGCAAGCTTTTTAGCCTCTGAAACCATTCCTGTTGCTAAACCAACGAACTGTTTATTTGTTTTAGCAGCTAGGAAACTAATACAACTATCAACCTCAAATTTTAAAATGTAAACTGATAAATATAATTTTAAAAACAGCTGCTCAAACCAAACTTTCAGGAAAGCAGATATTTTGTAAAGTTAGGGATAATTTTACTGTTACCTTCCCTATGTGAGAAGCCCTGAGTGTGTCTACATGACAGTTCCCAAAGGGCCTGAAATGTCTTAAAGTTGTAGAATATAGATTCCATGATAAAGAAATTTATAATATTTCCTTTTAAAATTCAACAAATACAGGTGTTTCTGGGCACCAGCTATGAGGTAAACAACGAGAACACATGGCTCAATGCATAGTGGGATTCCATCTCTGAGGAAACACCAACTTAAGGACAGTTACTGCCGCATGCGGAAATCTTCCCATTTGGAAGGGCAGGTACTAATGATGGAACGTACAAGGGGTCTTAGGAGAGGCACAAAGGGAGAAATGGATTCTTTAAACCAAGCCAAAATCTACAAACTGCATTCCTTATCATATTCACCTTTTACCTTTTCCCCTTTAATCTATACTTCATTATTGACTGATTATCTAATGGTCCACAGCTAGTTGACAGTTCTCTATCAAAAGGCAGATAAAATGCTTTCTTAGTCCAGCGTTCTAATGAAACTGCTAATAAGAGCTAGGAAGACTTGAATGTCTATGACGTCCCAAGCATTTAAAACACATTGTTTCTTCTGGTCCTACCAATAACCCTTAGAGGCAGGGATTACTATTGTTGCCATTTTATGGATAAGTATCTGAGCAAGGATTTGAACCCATGCTTCCAACACTCCATTATCCAAGTTCTTGTCATTGTATATTCTTACTCCTTGATTCATCCCCCTATTATGATACTGATTGTATTGTATGATTAGAACTCATTTAAGTTATCTGCCATCCCTCTTCCACCTTGACACCCAGAGAGTTTGCTTCTACATGGCTGGAGCCATATATTTCTCACATGGGCACTCAATGACCTTAATGTTATGAAAGAATAAAGGAAAGAATGTGCAAAAGGAAAATTTCACTCAAATAGCTCCTAAAAGGGGGAAAATGTCTCTGCAAATATAATCCATCTTTAAGCCATGTTCTTAAACATAAATACCCCCAAGATGGTCTTTTAAATATTGTCTTTAGGAAACACTTTCAGCACACTAGAGGTCTATGGCAAAATTCTCCATTTTCCTTAAAGCTAGTATGACTTGCTTTTGTACAAAAGAGTTACCAACTATGTTTTTCATAAAATGTTTCCTTTATGGCCTTATGTAACTACACCCACAGGCTGTCCACCTGTGGTCCAAACAGATAGGAGATGGACACGTTTAGCTCAAACAATGGAAAGAATTTAGCATCTATGCTCTGATTCTATATATGCAACAAAGCTGGATTGAGCCTTGAAATTAAAAATGATTCTCTTACTGTATTTAAATAAGTCATTATATACATGCACACATACATACATATCTAGACATAAAAAAAACATATATAATGATATGTATTCAAGATAATGGTTTGTTTTCTATTTTTGCTTTGATTATATTTTTTCCTTTATTCTTCTATAAAAACATAAAGGCAGCTTGAAAATGGATCACTAACACTGTATCAATTTGGTTACAACAAGTTATAAATGATATGAAAGAATTCCAAGAGATCTGTCCATCAAGCAAATTTAAAATTAACTGTCATACCTGATTAAAATGTCAGGAGTTTTGGTTCATTGCTTAAATACTTAAAATGCAAGAGAATTCATCTAGTCATCACATTTTTTTTTAAATTAAAAAAACCACTGGATCTACTTAACATTGCTTCCAAAAGACCATATAGTCTGTTATTCTTCAGCAAGAAAATTTGGTTTTAAATTTATTCATCTGGAATGAGTAAGATTTTTCTTTTTATTAATTCCAGATACTCTTTAGTACTGAATTTCAAACAAAATATTTTCACATGGAAAAACTACTGGGACATCTACATATTCTTTTGAATTTATACTTCATATAGGATTTGTAATGGATCCTTTAAAATTACACTCGGGTTACGTGCATCTGGCTAAAATCTGCAAAGTCAGACATTTGTGTCCTTCTTAGTGTTCATTTGTACATTTATCCCTGAGTATTGGAGACTTTCAGCTATACTGAAATCTGATTTGGTTAGGCAACTAGCTGGCTAACTTTGAGGCCTTTCCAGATACGGGTGGGGTGGCTGAGGGAGATCAGAAAAAGATATTGCTCAGATAAATGAAGTAAAAAAAAAAAAAAAAAAGGTCATGACTCCAGCAAAGAAAAAAGCCACAAAAAGAAAAGGCAATGGTACAATATGGAAGGTTAATTGAAACAAAGGAGGAGTCATTAGGAGATCTGCCAGTTTCTTTCACTGGAGACTTTGGGGGAAATGCTTTATCATGCCTAATGACAAGTAACCTACACAGAGTCCAAACTAAATGTGAAAGGTTTATCCTAAATTGATTGAAACAATACTGAAACAATTTTACATTTTATTAAAAAATAATATGTTCCCTACAGAACACAGACAGACTCCTGGAACTTTAATTCCATTAAGGATCATATCCCAAATATTTTTTCCCTTGAGTGCAGCCAGGCTCAGTCTCTGACTCAATCTGCCCCAAGTTTAGTGGGCCACAATGATTGGTTGAAAACAAATGTTTAATTAAATTTACTCTCTGTCACCAGATATTTTAAGTATGAAAGCTATGCTTTTTTATAACTGATGATTAAAGTTGCTGGAACTAATTTGCATGTAAAGATTTAGTATTTTACTTTGGATGTTTTACAGCTATCAACTTGCAAAGAAGATCCTCAGGAATGATAATAACATACTAAAATATAGCTTTATGATCCGTCCAATGCTTTTACATACACCCAGTAATTTAGTTTTCACAATGACCCTATGAGGTAGGCACAGATATTCTCCCTAATTTATAGATGAGAAAACTGAGGCAAAGAGAGATTCCATAGTTAGTTATTTGTGGAGCTTGCTCCCTTGTCCAAATAATATTATACATAGACTTTGCCATTGCAAATATTTGTTTTTATGCTAATGAATATCGAAGAGAATCTCACTCCTTCTGATGTGTCATTCTGGCTGGAAAGTTTGCTCTAAAAGTATTTCTACTAATGACTTCTCTATTGTCTTAATCATACAACAGCTTAATATCCAAGTCCTTTAGCCACTATGTTCTGCATTGTGCACCTGGGGAGATAGCCTATATATGTTCAAAACCTAGCTTGACCCCTTATTATCTGGGTGACTTTGTGCTACTACTTACATCTTTTGTGCCTCATTTCTTCATGTGTATATAGGGATACATAGAGTTCTAGTGATGCTTAAACCAGCTCACCCATATAAAGCACTTATAACAGTGCCTGGTATATGGCTAAGTACTAAGTAAAGGTCAGCCAGTATTGTTGTTAGACAGCCTTCTCATTTCATTCTTCTTTCCTCTAATTCTCTGACAATCTTACATTTATTATTATTGCATAAAATTTAGGAGAAAAACATTAAGGATTCTGTCTAGGTTTTTTCATTTTTTTATTTTTTTCAAGAACCAGGATAAATTCAATGGTGGATAAAACTATAAACACAGAATAAAAAAAAACAAAACAAACAAACAAACAAAAAAACAGCATATTTACTGCGGCATCTTTCTCTCTAAACAAAATCTCATCTTTTCTCTAAATAAAATTACATTGTTCCAAGGTGTACATATTAAAGAATATTCAATTATTGTTTTTTAAAAAAAACCTTCTACTGTACTGACTGACAAACCCCATTCCAGACTCATCAGTGGAAGCATATTAACGTCATCCTTATTAGATGTCTTGGGAGGTTTAAGCAACAGAAGAAAGGACACCGTAAGTTTTTGGAAACAATGAAATTTAGGGCTTCATAGCCATTGGGTTTTAAAGGGTACCAACAGAAGTACATTTACTAAACAACAACAACAACAACAAAATAGATTTTTTTTAAAAAGCAGTGAGAGAAGGAAAAGCAATAACAGAAACTCCTCAACTTCCTTTGCTATTTTGAGCTTTGCTGACAACAGAAGCTTTTCAGCTGCTGGTCATAAATATCTGCAAATCTTATTTTAAACTTCAGTCCACAACAAGAAAAATTATTAAATACTCTGTGCTATAAGGCTCACAGGCACCTTGGAACTTCTGTTAGCTACAAGACGTACACCTCAAGTAATACATGATGGCATGGAATCAATGAGAAAACAATTTGTACAACAAATACAAGTGGACACAGTAATGAGGCAGAAGGACTTATTTAAACTGGAAAGCCCCAGACACAGAATAAATAAGCATCTTGGCAGTAGAGCCTGGGACAGACATGAGTGCATGTGGATTTGGGAATGTGCTTCCATGCCGGAAACCATTCAATTATCAAAATTCTTTCCCCCTGAGACATACAAACAAAAATCTTGGCTCATGTTCAAATATTAAACATTAATGATGGTCTCTTCGTGTTTAAAGGAGACAAAGCTGTGGTCTAGTCTTGTTAAAGAAGTGGTGTGTTGGAACTTTGGGTAGATTTAGGGAAAAAAAGATATTGCCACTGGCTTCCAGCTTTATTTTTCTAGTAAGAAGGAAAGCATTTTAGCTACTTTTATTTCTATTTTGAGATCATGATCAAATGCCTGTTGTTGTTGTTTTTATGGCTAGTAGATTTACTCTTTCAACAAATGTTAATAAATACTAATTAAATTTTAAAAATACCAATAAGATGTCCACTATGTTCAGGACACTGTGGAAAACCCTGAGAAAGAAGGGTTAAAAGAGCAGAGTTTATTCACAATCGAAGATTCAGATCATAGTGGGGAAAACATACAAAAAAAAAAGAGCAAAACAGGAAAATACTTGCAATTTGCAGGAAGAATCATGAAGTCAAACCAAAAGATGACAGAGAAGATAACAGAATGATACTTTATGTAGAGTAGATATATGGTGAGGAGTTTGGCTTTTATTCTATATCTGATAGAAAGCCAATGAAAGATTTTAAAGAAAGAAAAATTGTGATATATATGAATATATATTATATATATATAAATTTCTTTCAATGCTGAGTGAAGATGTATAATAGGGGGTAGGGAGCAGGAATGGAAGCAGGGAGATCATATATGTTTCTGTTGTAATGATCTAGTAAAAAAGATGATGGTAGCCTCCTAAGAGGAGATGGCAGAGTGAGGTAAAATCTCAAATTCAAGGGAAGCAGATGTGGCTTAAGTGAATGGTTTTCCGTCTACCATATAGGAGGTCCAGGATTCGATTCCTGGGGCCTTCTGTTGAAAAGGAAGCTGGCCTGCATGGCGAGGTGGCCTGAGTGGAGAGTAGACCCACATGGAGTGCGGGCCCACACAGACTGATGGCCCATGTGGAGAGCTGGCGCAGCAAGATGATGCAACAAAAGAGAGACAATAAGAGATGCAGCAGACCAGGGAACTGAGGTAGGAGATTGAGTGCCTACTCTCCACTCCAGAAGGTCCCAGGATCGGTCCCAGGTGCCACCTAAAGAGAAGATAAGCAGACACAGAAGAACACACAGAAAGCAGACAATGTGCATAAAACAACAAAGGGCCAGGGCCGAGGGGATATCAATCAATCAATCAATCTTTAAAAAAAAAAATCTCAAATTCTAACAATATTTTGGAGAGTCAATAGGACTTGCTAAGGAATTGGGTGGAAGGACTGATGGAAAGGCAAGAACCTTAGATGACTCCTAACTGTGTAGTTTCTATAACTGGTATATAGTATTCTATTCCAATAACTGAAAGGTGCAAAAAAAATTTAAGGGGGTCATGTTTGGGGACAAAGTGAAGATAAAGTTTTCCATTTTAAACATATAGCTTTTTATGTTTTTAAACTCGTATGAGACACTGAGGCAGAGAGAGTAAATATGTTTCTATATGCCATCTACTACTAGCAATCTCCTCATTATCCATTCTCCTTTGTTTTCTATCAGATCCTTATTTTATTGTGGATGAAATGTACCCAGCTGAAAACAAAACAAATCCCAAAAATGCTTTTACTGATTGTCCTTGAAGTGAAAGGTGGTCTCATGATGCAGTTTCATCCAATGAATTGAAAATTGAAGTTGTTGGGAGGGGATTTGGGAAAAGCCCTTTAAAAGGTGGATGACAGCTGGTGCCTGGTATTTTCCCTAGCACTAGTGTGGACCTATATTTCCTGGGACAGACACGGTATATGCCTAATTACAGACTTAATCATAAATATATCCCTTTTCCCTTTCAAATTATACCAATAATTTTTGATAAAAAATTATGTGGTCACCTCACCTATAATTGTGGCCAATTCTAAGGAACAAACCAAGAGAATTATATGGACTTTAGCTCTGTTATGCTTGGTTCATTACACCTGGACTTCTTGCTACAAAATAGAAATTCCAATCTTGTTTAAGCCACTGTATCTAGGTTTTCTGTTTTTAGTGGCTAATGCAATTTCCAACTGACATAGAATGCCAATTTGTAGCTTAGAAGAGAGGTCTCGAAAAGAAACATAATTTGGTTGCAATCAGCATAAACAGCTAATTCCATGGGGACAGATGAGCTCTAGTCATTGCGTGTGTAAGAGAAAGTAGAGGAGGTCCAACACCTGAGAAACATACAGAGTTTAAGTAGAAAAAGGAAACTGGTAAAGAAGATGATGAAGTGACTGGTAAATTAGAGAGAAATATAAGAGAGAGGTAACAAAAAAGCCATGAAAACAGAATATTTCAAAGTAGGGTATAGTTAGTTGTTTGAATGCTGAGAAGGGTTCAAGAGGTGACCAGAGAAGGAACTATTAGTTTTGGCTATGAGAATTGTTGAAGCCTTTGAAAAGAACTGTTTCAGTGGTGTGGTAGGTAGAAGCCAGGCTAAAGTGGCTTCGAGGTTGTTAGAATATTGGAGAACATCAACATAAATATCAACCTTATCTTCAAATATTTATTGAGTATCTAATGAAAAACAATCACTATATTAAGTAGAAGAGATATGAAGAAACATAGAAATGGTCATTGTTTTCAAGGAATTTACAATGTATTTGGGAATTTAATTCAGGATATATTAATTGTACTACTAAGGTAAATAAATAGATTTTTCTAATTAAGTCATTAGAGATTAAAAATAGTTTTATACTGTTCAAATCAGTCATGTTGAAGATTAATAAGTATTTCAACAATTTTGATCAGCATTCTTTGAAATGTCAAAAGGACATTTTGCACATTCAATATCTTCTGAAGATGGAACTGATACTTAGAAGTTGACAAAAACATTCACAAATTTCCATCATTTCAAGAAAAGTTATCTGGCAGTATATATTAAAATTTTAAATGCATATGTGTGTGCGTGCATCTTTTGATCCCACTTTGAAAACTATCTTACAAAGCCATCTATATTGTGATAGTTTTGTCCACATATTTTATTGGAACAACAAAAACAAAAATCATATAACCTAAATATTCATTAACTGATTTAATTCATTATATTAAAAAGTGAGTAAAGTATACACACACATACACACAAACCCTATGGAATATTTTGTAGCTATTAAATATTTTTTAGCTATTAAAAAGGAAATTAGATTTATAATGTATCAATCTGGATGGCTGCCACTAAAATATATATAAAAGTGACTTGCAGGGTAATATGTACATGGTGACTGCATTAAAAAAACAGAGAAAAAAAAATTTTTTAAATGATTTTGTAATTGTAGAGAAAGATGCAAAGGCAACACAACAAACTGTCCATGCTTACAATCACAAGAGGGTAGGAATAGAATGTGTAGGCACGTGGGGGCAAATATTAATAATTACTTCCATATTTCTGCATTGTCTTATTTGTTTGGAAAATTAAGTAGTACTTTTGAAAATATTGCCTAAATTCAATAAAGTATAAAACTATTTTTGGGTTTTAAAAAGAAATCTTTTAGGGAAGTGGCTATGTTTCAAGCAATTGAGCTCCCGTTTACCATAAGGAGGACTCGGGTTTGATACCTGGGACCTCTAGTAAAAAAAAAAAAGGATAAAGGCATCCCAGATTGGAGTGGTCGAGGCACAGGCCCCCGTGCTGAGGCAATGTACCAAAAAGACGATGTCGCAACCAGATAGGAAAAAAAAAAAAAGAAAGAAATCTTTCAATAAAGAAATTTAGTACCATGCTTGTTACATTATGTAGTTCAGCAAGTTGGGTAAAAACACTTTGGGTCAAAAACTGATGTGACTAAAAGTGTTCAGATTTTCCAGAGTGACATAAATGGTTCTGAATGCCATTTTTAAAAAAAGAGACAGGGGAAGCGGCTGTGGCTCAATCAGTAGGGCTCCCGTTTACCATATGGGAGGCCCCGGGTTCGGTTCCCAGGGCCTCCTGGTGAAGGCAAGCCCACCCGCACGGCGTGGTTAGCTGACCCAGCGAGCATAAGCAGCAAAGGGGGGATAAATGAATAAATAAAAAAAATCTTAAAAAAAAAAAAAAAAAGAGACAGAGATAGATGTGAGAGAGAAAGAAACATATTTTGTGAGATGGCAGTATTTCACAATGTACAGTTGAAGGAACAATGAATATGTGGATTATGCAGCTATTGGTTACCAACTATTTCATTGCTTTATGGTCCTATCTTTGAAACAATTAAATGTTAAATAATGATACAATGCAGCATGTAACAATAATTATAGTAATTGCCAGAATTTAGTCAGTAATTATTACCTGCCAGTTATTGTTCTAAGGTGAAAGTTTGGAAGAAAAATTTCTTACCAAGCTTACTTATCATTCTATTCATATCATAACTATTATAGTAAAAATAGCTGCCTTGTTTAGCATATGTATCATCAATTTATAAATTTTAACATATACCTCAAGCAGAAGTAGAGTCACACATACACAAGCATCCCATTAATCCACAATTTTTCACATTTGTTCTCCAGGGAGATGTCTTGCATTAAATTACACCAGTCTTCTTTTGAACCTAATGGATCATAAAACTGGCCTACAAGGCTCGTCTGACTATACAACTGTGACCTAACTTATGTTAGGGCACTTGGAAATAAGTATATTCTAATATACTGTATTTTTTAACTGAAAAATGCTTTATATACTGTGCATAAATATGTAAAACATTTGTTTCTATCTACAAAGCATCAAAACAACTGTTAAACTGAATACTAATCAATTATTAGCAATGTGTAGAAAAATGAAATGGCTACATTAAATCTCTAAATATTTCAATAATCTGCATTATGCCAAAATACACAGCCAGACAGAATCAGAGAAATATTAGTACGGCAACACAGTCACTAAAAGACTCCACATGTGACATTAGAAGATGCTGAGGAATGTTCCCAATTGCTTGGACAATGAGAGGGATTCTATGCAATAGTAAACATCCTCTGTGCAGTAGGAAAGGCAATCCTTTGCTCCCATGAGAACATGCTTCAGTTCTCATAATACTAACAATGTGCTCCAATTCCTGGTGCAACATTTTTAGAACAATGGCACTGAAGATGTGTAAAGAAGCTGTTGGACCCAGTTCACTTGCTAGACTTCTGGATTTTTGGTGGTGACAAAATAATAGATGTCTGTCTTCCTTCAGTTTAAGGTACCTCCAAGGCTTGTAGGAACTCTTCCATGTCAATTAGAACAAGGATAGACAAACAGCATTAAAATTTAGAGGTACAGGCCAAAAACAAAACAAACAAACAAAAAAACCAACTCACAAAATTGAGTGTTGATGGGGCTGGATCTTCCTAAGATATGAAATTCCTGTGTGCACTAAGCCTTAATGAGGAATAGAAAAAGGGAAGGGAGCACACTCTAATACTTAGTTTCCATGCTCTTACATAAGGATGAGCATTCTAACTCTGAGTAACTCCCGTGTGAAAGCTATGTGGACTTTTTCCAAGTGATTAAAGCAGAGTGTGACTGTACAATGATTCCAGTTCTGCCACTTGTCTCGTTGTATGGTTTGGGTTGCCATGTGGTTTAGATTCGCTGCGATTCAATTTTCTAGTGTACTTAGTGAGGAATAGTCATCTACCCAGCAAGAAAGCTCTTGAGTGACTTCTTGTTTTATTTATTTATTTTCCTTGAAATGCCTTCCACGACTCTAAAATGGCATCTAACTCTGGGAAATCATACCATGTATGCCCAGAAGAGCTATATCTGCAATTCATATGAAATGGTATAGTATTGAAACATCTAGCCTTTAACCATTCCTACATTCAAAGGTCTTAGATCAACAGCATTACCTCTGATATAAAGAATATTGATTTGTTTCCTATATACCCTTAATACCAGCTCACTTTAGCCTGAACTATTGCTTTGCATAATAGGAACTTAAGAGTCTGCTTCTGTTAGTTTGGCTTCTTTATTTTGTATTTTGTTATTTAGGCTTTTTGGTGTACATTGGCACATCTCTATTTTTACTTCCTTCAATTCTTAACTCCCATCTTCATTCCAACATAGAAAGGAAAATCCCACACAAATGGAATAGGACATTGCTGCTGTAGCACAAATGGATGACTGAAACAAAAGAGAAATTTGGTCCAATAAACCTGGGAAATAAGGAGAGGCATGCATTTTTTTCCCAGACATAAACTACCAACCAGGTTTTATTATGAAAAGAGCATTGAACTGGGAGAGAGAAGTCTTAGGCTGAAATAATAGCTCTCACATTAACTATGTAACCTTGGAGAAATCTCATCTCTCTGCACTCTTCTCATGAAATGTAAGTTCCTCCCACCAGAAAATAAATTTTATGAAAGCGAAGATTGCAAAATGTTTTCTTTGTCATGTTCCCCGTTGCTCAATACCAAGTCTAGCACATAGTATTAAATTTATGAATGTTTGTTGGAACAATGAATGAATGAATGAACTTCAGTTTCTTCATTTGCAAATGGATGTTACAATGTTTCTGCACAGGGGTTGTCTGAGAGCCAAATAAGATATCATATATAAAAGTACCTAAAATTATAACTGGCACATGGTAAGTAAAGTAGAATTTCAAAAGTTGCCTAAAATTGAAAATTGAAAAAGAAAGCAAGAAAAAAAGAACCTCCCCATTTTTTAGGCAACACTATCATCTATCTCACATACCAAAATAGGTGAGACTAATTGAAATTGTGTGAAATTGTGCACATAAAGTCAGGATGGAAAAATATGTTTTTAACCTCACCCTTTCCATACCCCAAAAGCAGTTTAGTTTCAATTAAAATAGTGTTGTCCTTATAGTTGATTTTGCTAGTGAGTCGAATAATTTTCTGGAACAATACGTATTTGCTACATTAGGCTATCTATTTGGATTGCCAATAAGATAGCATTTATATAAGCAAAAAAAAAAATAATTCTTCTGCAATTTTAATCATTAGTGTTAATGTGTTCTCCCCTTATTGAATGAAAATAAATTATTGCACTAGAAGTATAGACAAACACACACACATACACACACACATACTTCTATATTGGTAGTATATGAAGAGAGGTTTCAGTAGTCAGAATTTAGGCTCAAAACACTGTATAATGTCAAATATTAATCATTTGTCAGTCTCTCTCCCTCTCTCTCCCCTCCCAGTGACAGCAGGAAAAAGTGCTTGAAGAGAATTACTTCCCCATAAGTGAGGTAAACATCTGCCTCAAAGCCGGGTTAGGCTGAAGTCTGGACCATCTCCAGGGCAAAATCTGTTCATATGGAATATAACAGAGGCATACCTTCTAGCCTGAGAGTGCTTTCAGGATTTGGAATGCATAATTTTGTAGAAACTGTCATAAAGGAAGCATCCTCTGGTACACCAGTAATCTGCATTGAGTAAAGACTTCTCAGTAGAAAATTTAACACACAATTTCCATTTAATGCGTTTTTTCCCCTTTTAACTCCATGAATCATGATGATAAAAACCATTTAAGAACAGAGGTTCTTTCATCCACACATTTAAAATATGACTCTCTGGGTTTCCTTTTGGAACTTTGGGTAAAAGCAAGATAATGCTTTCTAAGTTCTCTCTTCTTTGGTTCTAATTAGGAAAAGTCACTCTTCCTCACAGCCTGTGGACACATGGAACATATGCTTATTCACCAACCTCATGTTTTCAAGCACTTTCAGAGGACAGAGCTTGAGGGTAGAATAAATGGAACCAGCCTAAACATGTTAATACAATCGTTTAAAAACAATGGAAACTAGTCACAGGTTTATGTTATTATAAACTTTGTACAACTCTCCCCAAAAAACATATAAAAATAGAGATTATTTTACACACACACAAACTTTAAATACGAATATTAGAAAATAAGTGGCAAATGTATGAGAATGTGATCATCGAGAACAGACAAGAACTCAGGAATTTTCCATGTGGTGCATTGCTACTTCTAGTAAACAATATAATTTAATTTGTATATTGTACCAACCTTATAGTGTGAAAAGGAGTAAATTCTCAATAAACGAGGAATGATGGAAAATAAGAATGACAAAAACACTGATATTTGAAATAGGACTTTTGTGCATAAGAGTAAAAGCTAAGAAAATCATATTCAGACATTAGACTCACTAAATTTGTGAATGAACCTAAATTTCTGTTATCAAAATATTTAAGGTAGTCCTAAAACCTCAATGTGTAAAATGCCTTATAATTTACAAAACACTTTTACATCTAATCATTTCAGGTTATTTTTAATTCTTAGGACAATCATAAATCTTCTCTGCCCTAATTTTAAAAGAAGAAACTGAGATGCCCTATTTTTAATATGCTTTCCAGATGATTCTGACTCTGGGTTTGGGTTGTGCCTTTGGCCATGGCAATGAGCCTCTAAATGTGATAGAATGTATCTCAGTCATTTCTGGATCTCTAGATTTTTAACTTGAAGTTTTGGGTTAAAGTAGTTAATGTACCTAGACGCAGCCTTACTTTGTAGGAACAACTGGTCTTTTTCATAGATAGGTTATTCCTACAAGGTATAATTTCTTAGGCCTATTGAAAATACTAATTCTGTCTTTCTCCATAAAAGTAGTTGGAAGCTGTAAGCTTTTTAAAATTTTCCTTAAACCCTGAGGGAAAATCCATTAATAAACAAAGGATTAAATGAAGTGAATTAAATTGGGTTTATTTAAGCATACTTTTAGATTTTCAGTACAAGAATTTTGGCAACTGGCTAACTAGGGTGTAAACTTGATTTTTGGACTCATGATTGATTTTATTAAATCTAGTACATGACAGAGAAAGGAGGATTTTATCATAATTCCAGGTAAGGAAAATACTTAAAAGCCTTCTTACTTGCTAAAAATATTAAGGATAATGCAAAAGTACATGAAGACTCTCTGAGCAGGAGTGGAGTAAATTAGCAGATCCTGAGATAATCATACTGGAACTGCCAGTCTTTCAGCCAGCCTGAAAATTGGACTGAAATAAATTTTTGTTTTGTACCATTGCAGCATGTAAGTCCTTCAACCTTCTGGTTGAAGTTTGATTACTCTGGCATAAGATTATGCCTTTCATTTATTGAACAACTTACAGTTTACAGAATTTGTTCATAGTTTATTAGCTGATTTTATCCCATAATGTTTCTTTGAAGTTAGTTAAGGAGAGAACATTGCTTTATTTTATAAGAGAGAGAGAGAGGCTCAGAAAGATCAAGTTGACTTTCCCAAGGTCAGTTGGCAAGGCAGTTGTTGAGCTGATAGCAGAACAAAGGTTTTCTATTCTCTTCTTGCTACATGATATGCCCAAATGTTCCTTTCTGTTACCCTGGGATGATAACCAGAGACATTCATCTAAATCTAAACGGTGACTAGGATAAGAATTTAGGGAAGAGAAAAAACAGCCACTTTAGATTCAGGTTTATGCCTTATCTGAGTTAAAACTTCTAACTGGAATTAAAATTTGGGGTAGAAATAGAGACTAGATAGGAAATGATATTTAGGCTTTGGTCTATGTCTCACTCCAACTAAGATGTTTGTCTCTGTTGAAATGTGCTAGGCATCTTTAAAAATTTAGTTACAACAACTTCAACCAAGTGCTAGATTGAATTGATAAATTTTGGAATTTGGAATTCTCCTTCCTCCCTATATAGAATTTTGCAAACTTGCTCTACTTCTTACATATCTATGATTCCCCTAATGCTATACTTTGTCTTGGTTGTTGCTATTGTCTTAACCATTTTTTAATTTATTTGTATGCTACAAATTAAATATTTTCTCCTTGGAAAGGTTATAGTGTATGGATGCAAAAACTATTTTAATTCACAAGCATGCAAGCAAACATATATTTTACATTTAAAATTAGGACAAAGTATAGAATATAATAGTAATATTTGTAGATTTACTTTGTAGCTTTTCCATTTAACCACTTGAAATATGATTTATTTCTTGTTCTGTTTCTTTCCTTTACCTCTTCTTAGTATGCTTTAGGCATACTGTAGATATCTTGTTTTTCTTTGAATACCAAAGATCACACTAACATTTCTGTTTAATGCTGTCTATGCTAAAACTAATATTTTGTGTATCATGTCACAATAGCACTGAGGGAGAAAGAAAACTTCAGTGTGAATTCCTGTAGAAATAAATCATCTTTCCCTGAAATACTTTTTGAGATTCAATTATTCAAATCTCCAGGCTATCGTTTACTCCCTTAAATATTCTAATTCTTCTGGTAGACCCCAAACACTGATAACCACAAAGTTTGTTACTTCAAAATGTTAAAGACTCCAAGTTCAAATCCTTCCCAAATACTGTATACATTCTGGAATTCTGTTATGACATTGGGCAACACGTGGGCAATAATTTCCTGAGGACACTGGGCCTGCCATCTAGAAACCCATTTAAAAATGGTATTCACCATAAACAAATTTTCTATAGATAATGCCCAAATCAGTATGTGCCATTTTGAACATGCAATGCAATTTAGAGATGCTTTTCTTAAACAGTAAAGAAAAAGCTATATATCTAAGAATTTGTTGACTTTGTATGTTGGTCTTTAATATTCAGAGCACAATTTTTCTTAAAATTTTTCATTCACTTTGTGTGAATGACCTATAATTTTATTAATAGGAGAAGCCACTATACCCATCTCCATTGAAGACAATAAAATAAGAGATTAGTGTTCAAGAGTAATTTTTCCATTTTAAAATGTATTTGTAATTCTTACCTCATCAGCAATTATCTTATTTTGGCCTCTGAGGACAGAAGCAAATCTAACTTCACTCACCTTTACCAGTTTATCAAGCTTTAAAGGGATCCTAAAAATACATAATTAGAAAGAATGAACAAAAAAAATTAATATATAGGAATGTATTGCACTTGCTTTTACATATATACTTACAGGCACTTGCAATTTTATTGAAAAAGATAAGTGATTTGGTTGAAATCTAATTAAAGCTATCTTAATTAAGCAACCAAGGAACCTTTGGGAATTATGTATAAAGTAACTTCAGCTTCTTTATTGTAAACATCTTGTTTCAAATGTATATTGGAAATGTTCTATTAGCATTTTGTGGTAGAGCTCAGAATTGTACTAGATATATAAGAATCTTGTGTTTTTATAAAAAAAAAAAAAAAACCATATATATATGATAGAATCATACAAGCACTTATGGAAAACATTGTTTTATCAAATTATCTAATCTGATTCAAATAATCTTCCTCTTATTACAAGTATTAACTTTTGGCATAGACCTTACATAAGAAAATTTTGTTATTGCAATATCATTTTTTTCTTGTCATCACTAGGAATTATACAATGTCTCAAGATGTTGAATCAGAGAACAGAGATATTCATGATGGGGTGAGATTCTAAGTGAACAGGATAGAAGCTAATGTTGCTTTCTGCTCTATTGTGAATAGCATTAGTGAAAACTTACAGAAGACATCAAATTCTGATAGTAACAATTACCGTATTTCATTTAAAATGGCATATTGAATTGTCTGGGACCCCAAATCATAATGTCTGATCTAAAAACCAATCAAAATTCTGAGTTGCAGGATTATTTTCAGTATAAAAATTTAACTAAAACATACTCATAATTGTTTATATATAATATACTAAATTCAAAATGAAATCTGTTCTGCTAGGTATTTAATTAAATATATATTTTCTCTGACCAAAAAAATGCAAGTTATATTCATAATACTCATAAATCCCATTTCTAGAAATTACCTTTTAAAAATTGCCTTGAACCATCCCACACAAGTGGCAACTATTAACCCAATTTGATTGATTTATCCTGTTTTTAAGGATTATCTGACTTTCAGGGAGGATGCTATATTTTGGATATATTCCTCTGCTAATTTGGCTACAGTTCCAACTAAAGCCATCACAATGTGAATATCTCTTTTCAGATTTTATGTTCTTATCATGTAGAAAAACAGCTGCAAACACATTCCTTCTATTTTGTTTATAGTTTTAGGAAAATTAGCTAGTGTATGCAAAAACTAAATAGTAAAAAGATATTGTAAATATGGGTTGTATATATTCAGTATAGTAATTTTCAAACAGAATGTGAAAAATAAAGTAAAATTATTTTTATTCCATTTGGAAATTTTATGGGAATTGGTATTAAATTTGTTTTCTAATTTTTTTTTTCATACCCAATGTATTATCTGGCTGTCTGACCAAAGTTGCTTATATGATTAGCATTACTTCCCTAACATTATTATTATTTTTTATTTACTTGCAACATATATTATCAACTCCTTTTGTATGGGACACAAGGGATATTGTATCAGCTCTACAGAGGATATTCAATACATGACAATTGCAACACTATATAATTTCAGCACCATGCAAATGAATGAATAAGAAATGCTTTTCTAACTATTTTGAGAATTGCGAGGAACCAAATGATATTCCTAGAGTTGTTTCACATTGTAATTGAACTACTAAGATGAGTGCTATGGTTTACTCAAGATTATAAAAAGTCTTTCTGGACAAATGTGAAGTTTGTACTTTATCCAATGGACTCATGGGAGGCAAAATTGATTAGGCATCTTCCCTAATTATAAAGGTCTACACAGATGTAAGAAGAATGTTTTCTTGGTTGAAAGACTAAGCCTTCTCTGATCTGGGTGGAACAAAACAATGAAAACAATGTAAAAGAAAACAAAACAATACATAAATGCCCTTGTGGATAGAATCCCTAGGTAACTCTTGTTTGACATTTACCTGATGTGGCCTTTGAAGTATTTCTTTAACGAATATCTCTTAAAGATTCACTCAAATACCTTTGCTCTAGAAACAGAGAATGAAGTTTGGGGCTATTTGTTTTAGCTTCACATTTTCATTGATTCTCTTTCCCTGCCTACCTAAGTAAAGTTTCAAAAAGCTGAAAGGAAATATAGTATTGTGGTATATATTTCTAATATTCCCAGTATTGGTGCTGTAATCTTGACCAGCCTGAGTCCATGAAGAATGGAAATACACAGTTACCTTTCTGACCTGCATTGGACATATAGTGTAAGACAAAAACTTTTGTTTTTTTAAACCTTGTTGTTCTAAGACTTAGGGGCTATTTGTTACTATGTCATAACCAAGCAATGCTTAGTGGAAAGGCAGTTTTTCTAGATAAGGGATGAAAGGGAGTAAATTTGGATTGAAGCAGTGGGATATGAAAAGAGAAGACCTGGTAAGAAAATACTTGGCAAATAGAATTGACAAGGCTTAAACCTTTAAAAATTTGTTAATTTCAAAGATATAGAGAAATAAACAGGTCAAAAGTATCCTACATAAAAATGTTTTCCATCTTTACTATAAAAGAAATAATCTTACAATATTATGAAACAATAGTCTATGAAAGAATGAAAAAGATTGACAGAATATAATATAGGGTGGAAATTGGGAATTTCATGGTGACCTTTAACAAATTTCATTTATTTTATTTCAAATAGGCCAGATCTTGAGACTTGCTGAAATGTTTGAGTTTGGGGAACCTCTAATTTTGGATGAAATAAACCATCCTCCAGGTCTAAACCTGAAACAGAAATATTCACTGATAATAGAGAACATTATGCAGATTTAGAGAAGGCCGTTTGAATTAAAATCCAAGGTTTCAAATAGGTGTGCAACATTGTTATGAAATGAAATAACAATCTTATTTCATTTTCCCACAGGATTGGTTTCACACCCTTTAATACCAGCCATTTCATATCTTCCTGTTCTTCAATTTTCCTTTAATTGTTTTCAATCTACATTCACAGTTTAGAACATAGCTTTCAAATATTTGAGAAAATAGAAGCCATTGATTAGAGAACAACCTGATCCACTAATCTATGTGCTCTAATTTCTTCATCTTGCTTCATGTTACAACAAAACAAAGGTGCCTCCTTTTAACAAAGACCAATGCCTCCAGCTGCACACTGAATTCCATTCTTGCTTTCTCAAGGATTTTGCTTTTCTGGCATTCCACCCTGTCTTTTCCATCATCAGTCTTCCTGTTTTACATCTCCCATCTTACTTGTCATTTTTCTTCTCTTCCTCCTTTCAGTTTCTTCCCTTCCTTCCCAACTAAAACATTACAGATAGTGTACAAGCACGCTTTAATATTTAGTTGCACATAACAGCTAATGGTATCACCATCTAGTCAGGTACTAAAGCCAACACCCTGTTGGTCATCATTTATTACTCTACTTCCCTGACTCCCATCCGTCATTATGTCATTGAATTCCTACCTCCAAAATCTATCTCAAATTCATCCACTTCTCCCTATTCTCATACCATCTTTTGCTCAGACAGCAACTACAACCACTTAACTGCTTAACAAACCCTTACATATGCCCCATTCGCAAGAATGGCTTTAAATTCAACAACAAACTCTAAGATCAGGTCAAACCAAACTTTGGCCTTATTTGAACATGCACGCCATATTTGAGCAAGCAGGTTCACCCTGCTTTTTCAACCCACTAGATTCTAGCCATTTTACATTAATTTGACATACTTTAACATGCCAACTATTTTCCACCACAGTTCCTGTGCACATAGTGTCTCCTCTGATTCAAACAATATCCTCCCCTCACCACTTCCATCTCTCCCATGGCTAGCCTTTCTTCATCCTTTCTCTTCTCCATGTTTCATAGAGAATCTTATCTCCCTATTTAAATAGATCTCCTCACAGTCACATATTATTTAATTTATTTCTGTCTCATTTCTCTATGAATCTTTTCTTTCCTCTCTCTCCACTCTTCCATCCATTCAACTATCTATACACTTATTTTTTATTATCTGCATCCTTACTACATTTGAAGCCTTCCAAAAGTTAGTAACTGTATCTTCTAATTTAGTATTCTATACCCACATCCTATGGCAGCTATACCTCCTAGGATGCCTGCATGTAGGCACTTCATAAATGTGTTTTGAAGCAATTACCCTAAAAAGTCAGTCACTCAACCCAGGAATAGAATCCTGAACTTCAATCAGAAAGCATAATTACATACCTCCCTGTTGGAATGATGGGGCCCCCTAATACAACATCTATACATCTAATGTATAGAAAGGTCTGGGTAAAGTTTTCTAAGAACATTCTGAGGCTTCAGATTGAAGATATTAAATAACATTTACTACTTGCAGATAGGTAGGATTGGAACAAATAGGGACTGATTTTTGTTACCTCACCAAAATTCAAGTTTTAGAAATATATCAGCACTTAGTAATCTCAATTGTATTAGAAGATCACATGACCAAGACTCTTTAATGTCTTTCCCAGGAACTTTTATTATGTTTGTTAAGTTTACTTGAAAAAGCAGTTTTCTGGGTTATAATTGGAGCAAATTGTGGAGGAAAGCATCAGAATATCTTGGTTGGAATACTGGTGCTTCTACTTTCTAGTCATGAGGTCTGGACAAATTATTTCTTAATGGAAATACCATCCAGAATCCTATCAAGTCAAAAGTACTTGATGTTTTTTTTTTTTTTTTGAGATTGTCAAATCATAATATATATGAAATTATGTTCTTAACCATGCAATGCAATTGCACATATAATTCTTTTGATTATCTTTCTCATTAGGATTGAGGTATTTCGACTCTCTTGTAAAAGACTATGGTTTAATTTTCAAATTGAAAAACAGACTTTTACTGAGGTATCTAGTACAGAGCTTAGCAAATTGTAGTTCCTAATTCGTTTTTAAATTCCATATTCTTTCATGCACTTAGCAAATTCCTTTTGGGAACTTACCATATGCCAAGCACTGAGTGAGGCTCAATTATACACTGTGAATAAAGCAGACCTAATGCCTGCCCTAATAGAATCTAATATCTAGAGGTCAGAGAGATATTAATATATAATACAACATATAAGATTATTTAGAAATATTTTATAACTTGTATGAAGGAAAAGAATAAGATATTATATGTGATAACACACAGAGAAATTTTGCAATGGATCAAAAATGTTTTCATCGTTAGAAGCCGTTTTATGATACAATAAAAACGTAAAAATAATAATATTATTTTTCAATTGAATGTTCCATTAAACTGGAGAAATCAATGTATAATGGAATCTTTTTATAATTCAGATGCTAATATACAGTACAACTCTTACCTTTAAGAATAATCATATATATTTCATTTTGCCATATTAATTAAAATATATTGGGTCATTTGTTCTGAATAATTCTACTGAACTTTAAAAAGTTTTATGACACAATGATATTGGTTACTTATTTTTGGAATGATACATTTTATAAGTATGTCAAAATTTACAACAATGATATGAATCCATGAAAAAAGAGCAAACTATTTTTTTTAAAAAGGTTGAAAATTATGAGTAGCAAACATTAGTAATGGGTTTAGGATGGGCTTGTAGAAGTGATTGCCATATGAAATCAATGTGCTCATTGATGAGCTTTTATATTCAAGTGTATAGACATAAATTTTCTTTTTTCTCTTTTCTTGGAAGCTTCCCAAGCACATCTGTTTCTTTCCACAGATATTCTTTAAGAGAATGAATGATTTAAGTTGCATAATCAGAATAAAATACAGTGGGAGGATGTTTGAGTTTAAAGAAATTTAATTGTACAAAGATTAAAATGGCAGTTAAATGAAAGGATTGCCTGATCACAATCTATTTGGTAATGTGAAAATTGTGAACACTTAGTTTTAAGCCTCCAAAGAGGGAGAACAAATCTGCAGGAGATAGAAAATAACGTTCTTAGCTACTGAACAGCAACACGTGGATCCATTTTCTTCTCTGTGGGTGGTGTTTTCTATAGCTGCCTCAAGAATCTCAAACATTTCACGGTACATGAGAACATAAATGATGCATTTACTCATGGACTACACATTTCAGTCCGAGAATAATTGTCTATTAGTGATATTGGGGACTAACAGAAATCTTAAAGCACATGGCTACTTGATGTATAATAAATTGATGCTCAAACCCTGAGTAGTCTGTTTGGTTGGTATTCAATGACAATTGTATTGCTATAGCTGCATGAAGTTATAGCCAACAAGTTTCATAGCCTTCTGTTTGAAAAGGTTCCCAATCCATTTTACACTAATCAGATTAGGCTTTGCACTTATTTGGCTCAACTTTTCAAATTTGAAAATACTATCAATATAGAGATAATGAATAACTATTTAAAAAATTTGTTCTCCCATATTGTATAGAATAAAATTATTTTTAACATATTTTGTAGTTTTTCCCAGTAGTCTCACTTTTACTTATGATTTTTATTCATTTTTTTGTTTTGTTTTTATTGGTGTTGGTAGAGAAAAATGTGAACTTTACAGTCTAAATCAACACTGTCCAATATGGTAGCTATTATATGTGTAGCTATTTAAATTTGAATTTCTTAAAATAAAATGCATTGTAAAAGTCAGTTTCTCAGTCACAAGTCATAATTTCAAGTGCTTGAAAGCTACAACAGAACATATCCATCATCATAGAACGTTCTATAGGACTGTGCTGTTCTAAAAGGTTAAATACATAATAAAAATATATAACATAAATTCTCTACCACTCATACAGCTAGGTCCAGGTTGAGTGATTCTCAGCTTGTGGGAGTGTTCTGAACTGATCTTGCCATTCTGTTTTCAGAGTTAAGCCCATTCTGGAACAAAGCTCTAGAAGTGACTCCTAAAAATAAAGTGACCGAGATTCAGCTCTGGAGTTTTAAAATTTCCAATGTCCTGTGATGTTTTACTTTAACACTGTATTCACCACGCCACGAAAGTTGTGAAACAGTAGGACCTGGCTGGAATTGTCTGTGCTCATGGGGGACTAAGGGAAAGACAGTGGGAATTTTATGCTTTACATCAATCTGTCTTTGTCTTTTTGTTCAATAAACTCATTTATGGAAATTGCAAGGAAAATTCTAGTTGAAGCCTTCATTTCTTGCTTTCCACAATCATTAGCAAAACACCAAGCTGAGTATAAGTAGTATGACTTGAGAGAGCTTCTGTCACTGGCCTGATGTGCAGTTCCTCCACTTCTTGCTCTGAATTGACAGCACCTCCTCCTGAAACTTCATCACTTTCTACAACTGCTTATTACTTAGAATATAATTTTCAACTTGATCTGGCTTTGAATGTGTCTCTCTCTCTCTCTCTCTTTTTTTTTTTTTTTTTTTGGCACATTCTAAGAACATTAAAATGAGTGAAATAGAACTCTACAAAATTCAACTAATCGTTTATGGATTTAAGCAAATTATAAGATTCATCATGCCTGGGAAATTCAGATTTCAGTTTAAGGCAATGATATTATTTCTGATTATTCACTACCTACTGAACTGAAAGAAAATCAATTGGAAAAATGCACTGACAAATTTTTCTTTAAGAACTATGGCAAGGATCTTTTCAATTAGTTTTAAGTTCTGAAAGAAATAACATCCTTTACTTACATAGAGAAAAGCCATGAAACACATCTCATCTTTTCTTGTCATCATTCTTTTGATATTACAGCATTCATACATACAAAAAAATCAGATTTAAAACAAAACAAAACCCTACAAGACCAAACTTTTATGGCCTAAGTTTGTAGTAGCATGGGAAATGATATTTAAGTGTCCTCAACCTGTTTTTTAATCTCAAAACTAAATACAATTTTATTAAATTGTAGTAAAATATTTTAGGATTTTCTGCTCCATCTGTGTCTTTGATTTTCCTGTACCACTTGATGAATATGTTAACAGTATTATTCGGAAACATCAGCCTTTTGACAGTGATAGATTTTAGTTGCCTTGCTCCCTTTCTCCTTTTACACACCATCTTGGTTTCAAGCTTATCATTTGGTCTCAAACTCATGCTTGAGCCCAGGTCAAGGCGCTTTTTTGTTTTGACTCAATATATCCTGCTAACAGTTAGTATTAGCCACTTGTACTCAAATGCTTTTTTGAGGCCACATAGCTTAATTATTCTCCCCCAGTCTTGGTCCCTAACCTTGAATCACTCTGCTTGGTTGACACCACATACATCAGTCTTTTCCCAACAAGGCCTGCAGGGAGAAGGGGACTGACATGAACTCTCACTATAGGCCAAACTGATGCTATTATGATTTAAAAATATCAGTATTGAATATGTTTGGCCACAGAACGAGTGCTATGTTATCTCTTGGATAATTTTATTTACTTCAAATATTTCAGAATAACAATTGTAGAACATCATTAACCCCTATCCTTATAGATATAAACCACTACATATTTAGACCTTTTTCTGGAACACTGACTTCCTTTAATTCAATCATATTCTAGACAATCAGTGGAAGATGAATTTTCTTCCAATTGGAGAAAGCAGATGTGTGTTTAGTGATCCTGACATCTACAATTTACCTTTAAATTCATGCATTTGTAGTATTTAAATTTTCTGAGCTTCATATTTACTCAAAGAGAAGAATATGATATTAAAATGAAAAAGGAAATAATGTAAGAATTTATACTAGATTATTTTTTTCCTAGAGGACAGAATTAGTCACCTTAGTATCTCAGGTATTTAGCACAATGCCTGTCTAAGAGTAAGCATAATCTCTTAAAGAATCAATGAATGACATTTGCTTTACTTATACCATGTAACCACTTTGCCATTTTCCTTTTAACTTCCTTTGTGTAATACAGTCACCTAAAAGAATTAGTGTAGGTTTTTATTGTGTGGAGGCAAAAGAAAGAATTATATGTAGAGCTAGCAACTCAATTTAGTTAGAATGATTTCATTAATGAGAAATTAATGTTGATTATGTAATGGCTCTGAGAATACTGATACCTCATAAATTTCTTTGGGCTCGTTCTTTGCCCCTCTCTAGTTTACTGAAGGTGAACTTCAAAATTTTGCTGAAAATTAAATGTGCCTATGAAATCACAAAGGAATACATGGGAGTTAAAAATGCAATTAGCACTGTATTTTAACAAAATTTGAGAAGGCTCTTCCCTGAGCACTGTGGAATATGAGCTGCAGATGTGTTTACTCTGGCAAAAGACTCAAGATCAAAACAAATCCCACAAACAGACTGAAAGAGCCATTTCCACTCTAAAATCCTATAATCTTTATCTTGCAATATTTCTTTATCAATGAGTATTTCAGGATTTCAGTTCACCACTGCAGGTGTTTATAGAATCGTTTTAAATGATACAGATTAAATGTATCCAAACCATTTCCTAAAATAGTAGTTATCTGAAAATTCACCTGCAGTGTAGATAGTCTGAGAAGAAACAAATAATGGTATAGAGTTTGTGGTGCTGCACAGATAAATATGTGGTAGTTCAGTTTATAGTTTTCTTGTATATAGGTTAACAACTACTTACTAGAACACACACCAAGCAAGGGTCATTGATGTCTACTGGGGGGATTTGGATAGGTTAAAAACGCAAGGTTTTCAAACATGCAAACACACACAGAGGATTTCTTGGTATTTAAAAGAATTAGGATTGTTTTCTTTATTTTTTTTATAAGAAGATTTTAGCATATTAAACTGTGGCATAACCCTATGCCTTAATACTAATAAAAATGGAATATTTAATCTGTATGCCTGGGGAAAGAATATATTTAATCACATTTGCATCACATTGGTTTTTTAACATTAATACACGTGTCAAAAAAATAAATAAATGCATATAGCAGTCAGGTAAGGACTATGTAAACCTTAGATGTATGCACTAAATAAAGGCAGGTAGACAGTGTCTACTCAGTGCCATCTGAATTGTCTCTATGAAGACAGAGCAGTGCTATCACATCTTCCAATTATGCAAGTGAATTCAGAAATCATGATTTAATTGGAGATTTCCCAATCGTCAAATTCTAGATATTTTTAATTTTCTGGCAAAACATAATATATCTGCCAGCCATATTCACCTACATGACTGCCAATTTATGACCTCTGTTTAAACCAGTCAGTTTGATCCATTTGCAATATAGTGTACTTGGAGCTATACATATAAATCTCCCTGAGACACAATACAGAAAGAGAATGCTTTTTGGCTTGATATATAGTTAATACATGTTTTTTGAACTCTGATGTAGTATAATCATATTTCTTTTTTATTTATCCTTTAATAAAAAAAAATCAAAAGAAATTGTGATATTTAATAATAGCTACTATCTTTTGTTATAAAAGTATTCATGGGGGGGGCAGATGTGGCTCAAATGGTTGGGCGTCTGTCTCCCATATGGAGGGACCTGGGTTCAATCCCTGGGACCTCCTGGTAAAAATAAAATAAAAAGACATTAAAAAAGTAAAAAAGTATTCATGATTACTATTATGATTCTTTACGTTAAAATTTAAAATGGCTGTGGAAATAATGGAATTTTAGAAATACAATTATGAATGTCACAGCCAATTAACTGCCCAATTTATTATGTAACAGAAGATAGAAATGTAAACTGTAAACATATGTTTACACAACAAATTTCTCAGGTGCTGTGTGTCAAGCATTTTTTTTTTTTTCTTAAAGATTTTATTTATTTATTCATTTATCCCCCCCCTTGCTGCTTGTGCTCGCTGGGTCAGCCAACCACACCGTGCCGGTGGGGGCGGGCCCGCCCCCACCAGGAGGCCCCGGGAACCCAACCCGGGGCCTCCCATATGGCAAACGGGAGCCCTACCGATTGAGCCACAGCTTCCCTGTCAAGCATTTTTTACGTGATGTCTCTTTGAAGAAAACTCAATATATGTAAACAAACTATTACCAGAATTTATTATTAGGAAGCAAGTATGTGATCTAGTTAATCAAGGTTATTTTTTTATTTTTCAAGTCCCTGCAGTGCCCATTTGATCATAACTACTGGTCCTGCTGCAAGTGATTCAACATTGGGAGCAGTCTTTTTCTCTTGCTGCTTATACTGTAGCTGACTTTGATGCAGAATTTGACCAAATGAACTAGCCCAACCTGTTATGAAGAATGGCTTACATATATTTTTAGAATTAGGACATTCAAAAGAAAACTGCTGGTGGCAACTATTACTTCTTAAATGTATTGCTTGATTTCCTTCTGCCTAGAATGGCTTCTCCCTGTTTTTTGCCCAGCTGGCTCCTATTGATCCTTCAAGTTTCAGATTTCCTCCTGTGAGAAGCCTTTCTTAACTTCCGAGAGAACCAGTCTCTTCCTCCTCAGTTAAGACCATGGTGCTCTGAAAGTAGATATGTATATACTTATGTATGTGTGTGTGTGTACATACCTATATATGTGTGTATGTGGATCTCTTACTAGTTTCACCTAAGCCTGGAACGGTTTATATATTAAGAATCCCAGCACCTATAACAACATCTGCCATATTGGAGTTGCTAAATTACTGTTTGTAAAATGAATGATTACATAAAAGACAAGTATAATTTAAGCCCTTAATTATCAAACTTTAAAAATTAATTGATTTTTCCAATATATTTTGAAATATGGATTCTTAAATACATTATCAAGTAAAAATAATGATATGGAATTTTACCTAATAGAAAAATATGCATTAAATGAATGGATGGGGCTGTATATTCCTATAACTGCCAGCAGAGATTTTAAGTAATATAAGAGCAAATAGGAACTATAATTATTTTTTAAAAGGGCAAATGTATCAGCATTCAAAAAATATTTGAGCACTGCCAATGTGCCAGGCACTTTAATATGTACTTGGGAAAGGAGAAGAAAAGTATTTCAAGCATAAAAAAAGGATGATTTACAATATATAAAAGTAAAGGAAGAAACTTTGGAATATATAGAATGTTTGCAAAAGTCATTAGCTAGTGAGAAAGATACTGAAAGTCATGAATATAATTCTAATTACTTTATTTAGAGATTACGCAGAATCTTTGTCCACAAATTAAAATCTGGCTCATTTAAGACAGCACATATATAAGTTGGCAGAAAAACTCTCATTATCTACTTTCCAGACCCACAGGACAAACAAAGAAAGCAGATGAAATACAACTAGCTACAGCTGTCTGGGGATCATGGGTTAAACTAGGATTAATGTGGAATTGGAGAGTCAAGATTTTCTTCTAACTTAACATTACATTCATGGCCCTCTCATGTTTGAATTAATAGCTATCTCTTAAAAATATTTTGATTATCAAAAATGTTATAACAAACAGTAGATAGTAAATACCAAGTTTCAAATATTGGTGCTTTTTCCTAAAATAGTAGTTAAGTCAATAGGTGAATATTAAGTTTTCTGTGCTTAAAAAGCTGAAATCAGTGCAACTGGATATACTGTGCCATGTTGTTTCGGAGTAGTAAAATTTGATTGAGGTACAATATAAGACATCAGTTTTGGTCTAATATTAAAGTTATAAGAAATTCATTAAAAACAAAATATGTGTTAGGAAATAAGAATTTATTATTTTATTTTGTTGACCTTTTTTTTTTTTTTTTCCAATTCACATTTCCTATATTGGGTATTAGGAATACTTTTAATCTCTTTTTAATTAGGATAAATAAAAAAAGTCCAACAAGTGAAGCAATTGTGAAAAATTATATGTAAAGAAAAAACCCAAAACATTCTATGGGACATTTGGAAGTTTTCATTATAATGTTTGGTATCCAATATATTATGTTAAGTTTAACCTAAAATTAGTTAGACTGGGTTTTCATTTATTGGATCAGTAACATTCGGAATATTGCTAGTGAATATCATACACTGTTTTGCACTTTATCTTAAATTGGTAACTGATCTTGTTCAGGTTTCCAGTTGAGAGGAAAGTTATTGCAATTATTCCATGTATGCAACTCTGTGTAGTGATCAGAGGAAGCAAACATCCTATTTTGCAGAGGAGGAAAATGAGACTTAAAAATATCAAGGAAGCTTCCCAAAACCTTATGGTGCAAGCCAATTCAATTAAATATTTTTTTGAAATATTGCTATGTGTATGACACAGTCATAGGCATCAAAATGAATAACAGTGCTCTTTGAATTCATTCATTCATTCATTCATTCATTGATCATTCAAGAAATATCTCTCACTAAGCTCTGATCGATCTTGTCCTGGTGCTGCAAATACAAAGGTGAATGAGAAAGAATGTTTTTAAGGACTTGCTACAAGTGGAGAAAGACACATAAAGTGAAAAATTCAATAAAATGTGGTACATGCAAAGATAAAATTATTCAGAGTGCTATGGGAATACAAATACTTAAGGAATTTCTGTAAGTATGAAGGTATTGGAAAGGTAAAGAGAAAAGAATATTCAAGATAAAGGGTACAGAATGAGTAAGTTGCATGAGGTACACCAAAAATAGCACCTTCTTCTTCATCCATCTTCAACCAAGATATTTTGAACATCAAATATGTACCAGTAACTGATCTTAGTGAATGAGATAGATAAGATCCTGCTTTCACAGAGACTCCATGGTGGGGAATTATGGGAGTAATTGTCCAGGCAAAACCTTATAAAACTCTGAACAGGAATAGTGACAGTAAAACTGGAGAATAAGGAATAAATTTGAAACCAAAAGGTATAACTAATAGAACTTTTTGACTGATTGGGTTTGTGGAAAAAAGGGATATTTAGCATAAGACAGTTGAAGTCAATTTCAGACATGTTGACTTTTTGCTGTGCCTTTAGACTACTTAAGGGGATTTGGTCAGCCCCCTGTAAATGGATATATAATTTAGTTAGAAAGGGGAAGAACCCTGATTAAGATGCATGCTTTTGGACATTAAAGTTCATGATCTTTCTACAACTTAAAGCCATAGAAAGCATCCCTGAGAAAGTAAGAAATAATTGAAGAATGGAAAATAGTTATTAAAATGCCAAAAATTAGTTATATATCCAAGAGACAACAACGATTAAATTATTTTGTGTTATTTCTAAAAGGAAACTGATACACAGCTCTGCCAGAGAGTGTATTCCTCTCTGGCAAATGATCTCACAGAATTTGGACTTCTTGAATACGTGCCTTTTGTACCTATGTAAATTTGGTGCCATGATTGAATAAGTTATAGGGTAATTCTAAACAATTCTTCATGCTAAATTTACAGATAAATTCCTCAGCCACCCCACTGATAATTCCCTTTAGACGTTAAAAATTGTATTTCTTTAATGGGCCTCAAGATTCTGTACTGTATTGATTACCTATTTCTATCTCAGAGTCTTGCCAATATTGATTTAATAAAACACTAGCTCTCGGGGCTTTGGGCACGAGCGGTTGAAAGACAGTTGGTGTCGGTTCGGCTGTTCAGGTCGGATACCTTCGTCCCAGCCGTACTCGGTCCCAGACTTCTCCATGGTCAAGTCTGGGGAGATGCGTGCCACTTCGCCACCCCCGCCGCCTCCCTCCCCTCCTTGGTCTTCAGAGGCATCCTCCCCCTCGCCAGTGAGCTTGGGTGGGCCAGTTCCTAGCAGGAGCAGAGGCGGAACGGGGAAACCGCTGGAGGAAGTGGAGCTGCAGATAGGAGATGCAGCTTTTTCACTAATCAAACTTCTTGAAGCCACATGTGCAGTATCAGCTCAAGTGGAAGAGCTTGCCTTCAAGTGCACAGAAAATGCATGGCGGGGACCTCCTGAAAGAAGGCAATGATTCTTTTAGACCTGACAAACTCTTTTTTAGCGGTTCTGTGTATGCAAAATGAAATTTTTCTTGTTTTTGTTTTTTGACTTTTGGCTTTTGTGAAAGCAGGATCCTGATGTTATTTTTGATAATAGCAAGTTTTTGGTATGAAAGTTAATTTCATCAGTAATTAATATTAATAATGCTACAGTGTTACAAATATTAAACGAGTTACATTATTCAATTTACAAGAAGATTCCAAGAATGTCAGAGTTTGAGGGGATGTCGTGGTTTAAGCACATTTTATGGACCAAAGTAGGTAACTTTGACTAAGGCTGCCAGTGGTAGACCCAACTCCATTAGGCTAAGTTCCCTAGAGCTAGTGAAAGGTTTTAATTACCTCTCTATCTCTAGCACCTGGAATAATTTGTTGACTAACAATCACTAAATGTTTGTTGAATAAGAGTTGGCAAACATGATTAAAGCTATGCTGTCCTGTTTTTAGTGTGCCTCTTGTACCTATGTAAATTGGTCTAGAGTCTAATTATTTCTCTACTTCTATAGAAAAGTTCTTTTTTATGGGGATTTAAACTTTGATGATTGCTTTTTAAAATATACGATAAATATTTTTTGCCTTTTTTATGATGCTTTTCTTAAGATTTATTTTATTTACTCTCCCCCCCCCCTGCTGTTTGTGCTCTATGTGTCCATTTGCTGTGTGTTTTTCTGTGCCTGTCTCCCTTTGTTGGGTCATCTTGCTGTGCCAGCGTCAGCTCACCATGCTGCACGGCCCACCCAGCTTGCTTTCACCAGGAGGCCCCGGAATCAAACCTGGTGCCTTCCATATGGTAAACGGGAGCCCAACCACTTGAGCCACAACCACTTCCCTTATGATGCTTCTCATTTAAAACCCTTTACTTCAGAAAATGAAAGTCGGTCTGGAAAGAATGCATATTGTTCTCTTTCTATGGTTAACTGCTTTTTAGTTAATGTTTAGTGTTTAGTTAATGTTTATTTAATGTTTCTTATATTTGATATATTTGATTGCTGTCCTAAAAGTGCCTGGTCTGAGTTAGGGTTCTGAGTTGCATTTGGAGCTTTAGAAGTTGTTTATGTAACAGTTCTAAAGATGTTTCTTTGTTTCTAATGCATCAAATTTAAATAGTGTGATTGTTTTCATGTTCACTAACAGTGTTGTTTTTTACTTCTCCCTTACATTATGTATTGCTTTTTTTGGTTAGTGTCATATGTGTCAATGATTAAGTCAACTAATTCTCTACTATAACTTCTGTAACATTTTAATATGGCATCTTAGTTTTTGTATTTTTGGAGATTTGTACAGACAATATTCTCAAGTCCCATAATAGAGCAATCAAAGGGACAAATGTATAGGTAAAGAAAAGTATTGTTTAGCATATTAGGTCGTAATTCTTAACCATGAGTTTAAGTTAAAGATCACACATATGTGTGATTTCTATACCAAAGAGATGCTTAATTTGATATTAGAAAAATATTTTTCTTAAATATCTTGAAAATAGTTGTTAAAATGTGCAAAAATAAACTCTTATTGAAGACAACCCCACAAAAAACAAAAACAAAGCCCCACTATATCTAGATATATTAAATATTTTCAGGTCTGATCCAATTACCTTCGTGATTTGAAGAAAAGTTTACGTTTCATAGTTAAGAAAAATTCAGAGCCCCTCTCAGAAACAGAGTAGACATCAACATCCCCAAATCCTCAAGATTGGGGAATGAACAACAGACTAAAGTAGACTTATACTTATTCTATTATAGACATTATTATTCTAGGCAATGGAAGAACTTGTATCATTGATATAAAGGCAGAGGCTACCAGAGGTTCTGAGGGGAGGAGAGGGAGAAATAGGTGTGACATGGGGGCATTTTTGGGACATTGAAATTGTCCTGCATGACATTGCAATGATGGATACAAGGCCATTATACATCTCATCAAAACCTATAAAATCGTGTGGGGTGGGGCAGAATGTAAACTATAATGTAAACTGTATTCCACAGTTAGTAGCAATGTCTCAATATGTGTTCATCAATTGTAACAAATGTACCACACTAATGAAAGATGTTGTTGATGTGGGAAAGTGTGGGAGGGGCAGGTAGTGGGGTAAATGGAAATCCCCTATATTTTTGATGTAACATTTATGTAATCTAAAGCTTCTTTAATAATAAAAAAAAAATTAGAAAAATTTTTTTAAAAGAATAGTTCAGAATTGCTTTTTAAAAATCTTCCCATTCAGCCTTATAACTCTGGGTGAGCATTCTTTTCATTTTCAGAGAGTGAATGTCTAGGAGGGTCCACATCTACCAATGAATTACTACAGAGGCATTCTGCTGTGGAGTTACAGAATGCAAGTAAGTTTTTTCAGGTGTTATGTCCCCCAATACACATATAGACTTGGGGTCAAACTTGGAATAAATATTTACCCAATTTGCTGCTTTAAATGTGTGAAAGTTCTTTATTTTCTTGTCTGTGATGAACTGGTGGGCTGAGGATGGTAGAACAAAGAGACGACTCTAAATTAATATTAAATATATGTGTCCATTTCTTCTTGGTATAAATATCCATTGTTCAAAGTTTATGTGATAACAAAGTATTTCTTAAATTTGTTCTTTAAAATCACATAGGTTAATTATAGAGAAATAATTTTTATTATTTAAAATAACTATAGACTTGTACTCAAAATGCTTTGTAGTTTACAATGTTGATGTCTCAATTTCTATAATTGTAAAATTGCCACATTACAAAGGTGCATTAAGTAAAGAAAAATAATTGTTTTGAAAGTCTTTGAGTCAAAATTAGCACACAAGCTCCAAAAAAACAAACAAACAAAAAACAACCAAAAAATAAAAATAAAAAACAAGGAGATGCTAGTAAACAGCTTAGCTATGTTTAGAAAAATTTCCAGATTTGATTCAAGGAAGATTGTGACTAAAACACATGTAAAGACACAGCTGTTGATTCATCATCTAAAGTCAAGAATCTTTACTTGTAATGGAAATAAGGTGATAAAAGCAAAACAATGGAGGGAAATGATAAACTATAAATTCTAGATTAAAATAATTATTCGATATATTAAGAATAGTTGATAAAATAAAGCTGAAAAAAGCATTTAGTGTCACATTTTGCCAATCAATTTGTTTTATGTCAATTATTTATATGATCACCCTATCTATATAAAGCTAGTTTCACCAGGTCTCTGGATTTTTAGATAATGATGCTAGACGTTATTGTGTAACTGAATCTAATGAAAATTATATTTAAGTATTCAAGGTGATTTAAAAATCAACATATTCAAAATAATCTATTCAAAAGACTATATGGCTGACTGATTAAAGCTATTGAGAGGTAATATTTTAGTTATAAAAAAACCAGCAAGGGGTAGGAAGAGTTATTAAATCTCATACTCAGTTGGCTTAAAATCATAGCCCCCATGGAAGAATATGAAATGGTGAAAAGCAAACCAACCTCCACAGGATTTTTCTTAACATATTGCCTGTACCTGTATATAATTGCAATTTCCCAAAGCATTACTAAATAGGTCAAAGATTATAGAGTCACTTGACATTGAATAGGCCCTTAAACCCAGAATACTGGTGTCTCATTTTAACCATACACTGAATCTGTGTCTAAAATTAGAAATGTAAAGAATGTTATCTGGCCCGTCATGGTCATGTCTTGCCTGGTACCCAGAGGCATGAAAGAAAGCTTGATCATGGGACCATTCATGGAGGCTGTGCAATGAAACAGGAAGCAGGGCCAAGGAGACATATCAAAGTGCTGGATTTTTTCCTTAGCTCTGCAGAAGTTTTGTGAAATTCATCCTAAGGGAGAGGATACAGGAAATTGGGTAATATTTTGCAAAGACCATTACACCCTTGTGTCTCTCAGTAACCTAACACGCATAAGGCCAAAAATTCCAAGAAGTCAGATAATGTGAATTTAATATATTGGATCTTTAAGAGAAATAGGAAAACATATTTAAACTTTTTCATAATGATTTACACTTAAAATATTAATATTTGAAAACTGCATGACAAAAATAATGAAAGACAAAGTGAAGATAAAGAAAAAGAGACACAGAAAAAATATGACAAAGGGTAGAAAATATGCTAATTTTATTTGCATTGCTTGGGGAAGATGACAGCTATGTATAAAATTTTAAGTCATTAATATTTTAGCATAAAGCCAAAATATAAACAAGGGTTTAATAAGCATGTGCTAAAGTAGATGCTATCTGCCATTATTCTTAATGAATGTATCAAATGTCTACCAACATTGTTTCTGAAAACTATCTGGAAAAGCCTACATATTTACTTCTTTATGGGTAACTAAACAGCAAATGAAACCTTTACCTGAAACCCTTTGTAAAACTGATGTCATGCTTTGTATACATTCTCAACTGCAGTTTGATAAGTATTTGCCCTGTACTTCCCAGTGATACCTTCTCTTGATTCTCTATTCATATTTTGAAGAAATAGTCTGTGGAAATACAATCAGACTTAATTTCATTAAAAGATGCTGAATTTTTTGGGGGGTTAAATACCACAAAGTAGCAGAAGAAAATCAGGGTCCTCTACAAAGGACTGGAAACATTTCCACTTGTGATAAAACCCTAGTATTCTTATGCACACTGACCTCAATTACTTAACTGCATTTAAACTCCTATGTGTTTGCTCTGAAGCTGTAGAGAAATAAGATGGAGGTATGAGGAGTGAATGGACTTTTAACTCTTGAGGGGCATTTCCAAAAGGCTGGCTTAAGAAGAAGCAGGTGAACACACAATGAAAATATAAAATAGATAAATACATAGGCATATATATATGCCTGTATATATTATTCAGATTATGCATAATCTGAATAATATATCCCATACCTGAAAAGAAAATGATTATAGTTGAATTTTCAGTTTATAAATTCCAGATAAACATAAGGATTTCATTATATGCTATATTATTTTTCAAATCCACATGACTTTTAAAGATGGGTTTAAACCATTTTATGTTCTGTTATTTAAAGTTAAATGATAATGAACGCAAATTACTTTTCCAAAAATTTCTCCATCTTTCGCATGCAAACAGTAACATCATTGACCATATATGTCCTTTTGCATGCCAATTTTAGGAAGATTTCCAGAGCACAATGAGTCACTCGATCCTATCAAAAATTTAGGATTATGACATCATGTAATGGTAACATTAAATTCTCCAGTTTGTTGAAGAGGATACATAATAGACTAGTTTAACATCTGAATTAAATTATACACATCAAAATTACTAGGTTTGGAAATATTTGGGGCTCATGTAATTTTGCTCTGCATCGCACATGTCCTCAGTCTAGCATGCTGACATTCAATCTGATAGCATAACCAATCAATCTCTCTGCTTTGGTTATTGCCTGGGTACAAGCCTAGTTTGTGTCACAGATGGCACAGAAGGTGAAGTCCCTAGTCATTCCCAGACATGTGCAAACTCTTCAATTCTCCTTTACTTTGTATGACTGTACACTCCCATGTTGATGAAGATTTTGAAAAAAATGCTATCACAAACATATTGCAATGACACACAGTTTTGTCATTTGCATTCTCATTCACAAGGGCATTTTGCAAGAGTTCAAGAAATGATAAATACAATTACTAAACAGTTACCCTCATCTTCCAGAAAGTTCCTTTTCTCTAAATACTGCAGGGTGACACCACCAAAATTCCATGGTAACATATCTTATTCCAGTGTGTATGACCCATATCCTGTTCATTTCCCTTTGCCTGTTTCAGTCTCCTCCAACTCCCCTACTCCCAAATTTTTATTCCTGATCTCCTCACTTCACTGTACCTGCTGAAATCAAAAGAAAGGGAAAACAAATTAAATACAATCATATTTGATTTTTATAGAAATGTTTCTATTCTGTTAACATGAGGTAGAATTCCCAGAGTAACAACTTTTACATCTCTGGGCAGATATACTTTTGCCTCTTTTGTACATATTAATGTTTTATACATATTTTCTCATTTAAATTGAATTCAGATGGATATAAATGAGAGCATCCTGGTCATTCAAAATGAAATAAAAGAAGAATACCCAACTCTCTCCTTTTTTGGTATATGTAAGATGATATAACTTAATCTTAAATGGCAATTTTCTTAATGATTCAGCTAAACCTATATGGTAAATTAAATTAATTGAATTTAGATTTAAGATTTCTATGTACTTTGCATGGAAAGTAAAATCCCATCTTTTTCAACTTTCAAACTTTGCACATGATCATCATAGGTAAAAAAAACAACACATCACCACCATTTCCTTTTGCCTAGAGAAAGGTTTAAAAGTCCTGAAAGAACATTCCCCTGATACTTATAATTTACTATTATTACTCTACTTCTGAAACTAAGGAAATCCTTCTGAATGACCTCAGTTTTTATTCTTTTTTTGAATGACCTGCTTTGACGAGGTACCATAACTCCTGATGTTAAGTTTAAAGAAAACACTTCCAATTTTAAATCATAAGACAGTTATATGACTAAATAAAAACATTGCAACCAGACATTTAGCATTCTTACTTCAAATATTTCAAACTTATGATTTCTTTTGATGTGGTGTGTATGTGTGTTGCTATGTGTTTGTGTTTTCCTAATTGCAAACTTGAGTACAGAGTTTGCCCAGTTGCAATCTTGGATAACAATCTGGAAATGTTTGAAATCAAGGAGGCCAGATGCAGGAACATCGTTGAACAATCAATCTTTCCTTACATTCAAAATCTCTGTTATTGGACCAGCTTCCTTTAGTATTCTACAGCTGCCCAGTAAAATGACCTTCACCCTTCTACTCCAATATATATAACTATCATTAACATGGAGTATTTTATTTCTCCTCACCTGTTAGTGTTCTTTTAGATCTCACTTTCCCCCCCAATTTCTAGTCACTTTAGATAGCACCTGAAGTGTGTAGAACCCAAATAAAAAAGAATATGTTTTTCTTCATATTTGTATAAATAAAGTCATTTTATTATACCAAAAGGAAATGCTTTATTAGTTTTTTTTTACTCTTTTGGAAATGATATTAAATTTTGACAAGGACATTTGATGCTGTCGTAATGAAATATCAAACAACATGCTTCTTTCTTTGAAATGCCAATTGGGATTCTCAGACTCAGCATGTTTTACTCCATAGGTAAGTTGTGTTTAGGAGAAAGGAGCAGTTAGAAATATCCATGTCTAATCTAAGTCCACGTGAAATCATTTTTCTAGATAATAAAAAACTCCCCTAAAATGTTTAAGTTCTTCAAATGGTAAAACAGCAAGAAACATTCAAATGTTCTTTCTCATATTAAAATAACTTTAAAAACCTTACTATGTGGGGACAGTATCTGTCTTAAAGACTACATCCTTAAACAGATAAACTACTTTTTCCTGTTATGCTCTGCTATTTAATGAAAACCAAAATGCCAAGTCTTAAACTAGTGAAATAGTATACCACTAGCCAGGTGTGTGTGTGTGTGTGTGTGTGTGTGTGTGAGAGAGAGAGAGAGAGAGAGAGAGAGAGAAAATAGTGTTCAAAATCCGATGTTTCAAAGGTTTTTATCAGTGGAGGTTAACCAAACCAAAGGTTAGCCAAACCTTGTAAGCCTCTTCACTGTCCTTTGGAGGCATGTTTACCACTTTCACTGTCTCACTCTTGACGTTCCGGCATAGTTGCAGCTCCTCCCACCCAGGGAGATATAAGCTTGAATTTGATCTGGGTGTTATGATGATAATATAGATAATGCTCAACAGCTGAGCTGCCTCACTTATCTTTTATCTTTTTCTCAATTCCCCTGGTTCATATAATTTTATGGAGGACAGAAATAACATGCAAGGCGTAACTATTGTGACTGCAGGGAGAAAGTTTCCAGAACCACAGGCTATAGTAAATTTACTATTACTTACCTCATCTTGGACTTTTGTAACAGGTTAGCCAAATAAGATAATTTTGTAGAGTGAAAATGCTTCCTATTACCAAAATACATTGTAATAAGCAGGCTGTCACTTTCACAGAGGTTGAGATTCAATCTCCCACTACTGTTCATTGATGGGGAGAGAGACAGTTTGAATAGCTAAATGACCCCACTGGGGACTCATGTTAACTCATATTAACAAGAGGACCAAAATTCTAACAAAATACTCAACCACGCAATTTTCTCCTGTATTACTCCTTACCACTTCAAAATCTCTCTTTCATTCATACTTGTGGTCTAGTAAGGACACAGATGGTGCAAACCTGACCTCTAATACAACATCAGGTCTGTTCATCTCAATAGGATTGTCTTGCCCTCCAACCCAGTCTTTTATCACTAACTTGTTATTTCTGGACTCGACCTACTTATTAAGTCTTGAAGCTTTTCCATGTTGTCCTTGAGACACCAGACTCTACCATGAGCCCACTTGCTTATGCATATCCTCAGGCTTTCCTTAGAATGTTATCTTTACTTATCATTAACTTAAACCTGCCTCTACTCAAAGAACACCTAATATTATAACCTTCTTAAAGAAAGAATGATTTTTTACAATACTTGGTTCTTGGGACCAGGAAGTAGGCTCCATATTCTTTTTATTCCATGCTTATACTTTTAGAACAGATCCTTTCCACCTTTATTCAAGAAAGCTACTTTCCCTTTCTGAGGCATCTCCCATCCAGTTATATTACTTTCCCCCATGCTATTAGCTGATTCTTTCCTATTCACTCCCTATGTTAACAAAAGCCATTTAACTATTCTTTTTTCCCTCATGCCATCCATCTTTTGCCATTATGCTAAGGAATTTCAATATCCATGTATAAAAAACATCTATGACCCTGACCTCAAAGTTCTAAAAAATGTGTGCCTAAAACTACATTTGAACTTTGTTATCAGCCTTAACTGAGGGAGGTAGAAGATGACACTGGATTTGGCATGGATTCTATTGTGAATGTCCCCATTTACTATGCTTAGATACTAATAAAGTTCCAAAATGGAACTTTCTTAGTCACCCAGATATGGAGGGGTATTTAGCCCCAGCTTATGTGAACTTTTTCCTTATATTGTAATTCTGAATTTCAGGTTAAGGAATAACAATGTGTTTTATAATCTGAGTAAAAAAAAAATAAGAACCCAGAATTGACAATTTTTAATCTCTCCAATACAATTTTACAGAGGAGAGAATTATTTTGCCTTCCATCCAAACATATAATATATGTGGTCAGATTTATTGGTTCCATACTTGTTGTCTTTTGCAGTGAGCTATCATATGAATATGTATAATAATTGAGAGTTTAGTAAATTTCAACCCAAAACAATCTATATGAAAGTTTATGGTACTGTGTCCAAAAGTGACCAGTATTCACATGCATTCATGGAACAGTCATATATTGACAATTTACAATTTGCCTTAATCCTTAAACTGAAATTCAGAATTACAATATAAGGAAAGAGTTCAGATAAGCTGGGGCTAAGTATCCTTTTATATCCAGGTGACTAAAGTGATTGTGACCCCAATATTCCTTGAAGAATAAGAAGCTTGAATGAATGAATCAATAGCTGGCATCCCTTTGAACTTTACACAGCTCTGTCATTTTCATTGCTATATATTTATTATTTAGAACCAATAAGATAGCAAGCATGTGAATCTAATTGAGAAAAAAGTAGAAAATCAGCCAGTTTGGTGGAATCCTCTCTTTATCACTCTCCAAAAACAATAGTAAAAAGAACAAAATACTCAGAACCTGAAGACTATGGATTTTGTGGCTTTAGATAGAGATGAACTAAAACTGCATATGTCTGAACCAAAAATTTCACTTTTAAAACTAAAATGGTTGAGGTAACATGTAAAAATAAGTAGATATTAAAAATGGAAAATAAAATTGAGGGAAAAAAACTACATACAAGTAAGAAATCCATACGTGAAAATATAGTAGCTATGACTGAACATCAAATCTAGTGTTTGGCAATCAAAGCAGGGAATTCAATAATTCATATTTTAAAACTCATTTTATGAAGGTCCATTCTATACATCTGTGTCAAAAATTTCTTATGAGAGGCATTGCATAAGGCACATTGTAGGCTGATACAGAAAGATTTATTTATTACCTCATTTAAAAGTTAAAATGAAACTCAATGAAGCATCAATGATCAGTTTTCTTAGAGAGTAGAATATATGGAAATCAACCATCTTTTAGATAACCTCATATTTGTAGCAGCATATTTGGGCCAATTACCAGATATACAATGTATAAGACTTAAATGATAAAAGATAACATTTTATATACAGACTCTGCAATAGAATTCAGCTTTAAGAGGCCATTTAATTTTCAGAAGAAAAGGGACACTCACTCTATGGGGTAATGTGATGTCTATCAAGTGATGAACCAAATTTTATATCTAGCTTGGCCAATCCTAGTCAGGCTTTGTGGAGGCTGAGGAAGCAGAAGTTATATAGATTCCCAACTGAAATGGATTTAACTTCTTTTAAAGAAATTTAAGGAGAGTAGTTTAGTTGTAGGCCAAATTTCCACTTGAAATTTAACTTATACTAAAATGGGGTGATAGGTGTCAGATCAGTCATTTGAAAGAAACCCTAAATACTAATGGGAGATCAAAACTAATAATGCTAAGTGTCTATGGAATCACTGACTGAATCAGTACCAGATCTGCCTTAGTCTTTTTGCTTGCCATCATTCCATATCTTTGATAGCTACTACAATAGGTCTTCAAACTATAAAACACTATACATTCTTTTTGATTCATTTATGCTCATGAAATATAGCTTTTAAAGTCATGTATTTACAGCAAGGAAATTTAAAATGTTATGTATGAAGTTTATCACAGTCATTGAAAGCAATTTTAACTTTTAAAAGACTCAAAAATTAAAAATATATAATTCTTAATTCTGCTTTTGTTTAACAAGTTTGCTTTTGTTTTATTTTCAAATAAAAGATGTGGTTGGCATTCAGATGAAAATTTTGAGTTTACTTCTCTTTCCTCTGATAAACTAAGCAGATAGCCTAATTACACATTTTTTAGGAACTGCATAAAGTATAAACATTCAAAATAAACTGTTGGAAATATTCACTTGAAACCAATTTCCTTTTAAGCAGTCTAGTTTAGCCCAGTGCTCTTCAATGGGTCATTTGTTATGTCAACCCACTATAGAGTACATCAAAAGAGCTTGTCACTAATTGATTGCATTTCTCTACCACCATGGTTCACAGGGCTATAGGGACAATTACATAATTGTTTGACTTTTGCAAAGCTGTGAGTTTAAGTAAACACAATTCTTTGGTTTTTTTTGTGTGTGTGTGTGTGATCTCTAATGGGCATATGCACAGTAAGTATCATGGTATGTAACTAGATCTTGCTGCATTGTCCATCTGACTTGTGACTCAGAAAAATCCCTCTTTTGTGGCAACTGGAGTTCTGGGGAACAGCTGCTGATCTCACTCTGAAATTAAAAACATTTGAGTTGTTTTGATTTATGTTAGCTCCCATGGGAAGAGAGAAATGAAAAATGGATGCTTCATGTAAACGAAATACCATTTCCCAAAGCTATATAAAGAAATTTTTCTAAATATTCTGACATATTTCTTTTATTGAAATAGAATGAGACCCTGTTACTATATTGTTAGGAGGGAAAACGACTAACAATATTCTAACAAACCAACTGCTGAAATTCTCCTTTAATCAACAGTGTTCTGAAGGTGCAACTTTATCACCTTACCTCTGAAATCCAAATCTGTATAAAATTGTATCATGCTGTAATGGGGTGCAACTAGCAATAAAGATTATTAAACTGATACACACTCGGAAAGACTAAGAAAATCAGCTTTTTTCCCTGGAGGAATTATTGAAAGAGAAAGTCCAATGTCTTAGACATCAGTGTTTTCACTGTATGTGAAATCATTTGACCAGGGATCAGTGAAATAGAGAAATATTGTTCTCATACAGATATTTGTTTAAAATAAATTCACTATTATAAACATCTGTGAAATGAACTTTTTCAAAACATCCATTTACTTTATATACCTTTTTTGGTGGGGGAGGGGTAGGTTCATTATTAGAATTCTCTTTAGGAGCTTGTGAAGACAAATCAGCAAGAGCAACTTATCACCATACCAGCTGGTGTGATCGATTGTCAACACACGAACAAAAAGCCTTTGGGTTTAAAGGTACATCCCCCACCTCCCCCACTTAGCTCACTTTATTCTCCTTATATGATGAGGTTTTTTTTAATGGTTCCCAAACCTGGTGAGATTGTGAAGGATCAAGCATATTATAGATGATAGCATGCCTCCCCTCAGGAAGCAGGGTTTAAGAGTCAGATTTTTTCAGTAGTCCATGCTGTCAATTTCTCTACTTTATGGTCCCTTTGAAAAGACTGGGCCATTCTTTTTAGCTAGTATTGAAATACTTCTTTAGTTGGGAGTAGAATTTCTTTGTTTTATTTTGAGATATTTCTGAAATAGACTGCTAGATTTATCTTTAAACTTTTTCTAAACAGTTTTTTTGGGGGGATGTGTGTGTGGGGGAGTTTCTCTTAATGGGCTAAAGATATGTAAATAAAGATCTTTAAGCAGTTTAAGATTAATGGAGATTCCAAGTGCAAGTTCTTCATTAATGTACATATTCAGTTATTTAAAAAATATAACTAGAAAAACAATTTGGAGTTTTATTGTGCTACTGAGGGATTCCATAACTGAAAAATCTATGAAGAACTTTATTAGAAAATTTCCATTTTTGACACTTTTGAAGAAGGAATTACAAATTAAAGCCTGGTACTGACAAGACATCTGAATACTACAAAGATTTCAAACATATTTGGTATGATAAAAATCTAGTGATTGCACAGGATATGAATGAGTTCATTGTATTGAGAATATTTCTACAGTTAAATCAAATAGATATAATAAATACATAGTTACAAAGAAACTGGATACTTTCTTTTGTTACAATTGAACCTTCCATACCCATGCATTAACAACACAGTATATCATTTGACGTAAGATAGTTGTATTTTTTCATCACCAAATGTATACCATCAGGAATATTCAAGTTTAAATCACATCAGCAGGAAACAGACTTCGCATTCTCAATAATTTCTTTACATAAAATGATATTTAGAGAATAGAGCATGAGCTTTAGAATTATAGAGACCAGCTTTAAATTCTGACTGCTAAACTGACTAAAGTCTGATATTAGGGAAATTACTTAATTCTCTGGGCCCTAAATTGCTCATCAGCAAAGACGAGTAATATGTGATTTATTGGGAATTACGAAGCTATGTAAAGCACTTGGCTTAGTTCTTGACACGCAGTGAAGGTGGTGGCTAGCATTATCATTTCTTAAAGAAGTCAGTCACACATGCTGCAATATATGCTGTTCCAAAGGTGCAAATAAATTATCAAAATTAATATTGTTTCCATTGTTTGCCTCAGATGAGTTGGAAAAAAAAAGGATTTACAATTATAAAGTGTTTGCCGAATGAATGTATTCATTTTGGAGAAAATATTATATTCGAGGTAAAATAATTACTTTTTAATTAGAACATTTTATCAGAAAATAAGACAGAATTTTGTACATATTTACATGAATTCTTATCAATTTAATAGAATCTGTTCCAAAAAATTACAGAGAGCTTAGAATTGAAAATAAAAGTAATAATGGGCACTTAACCAAAGGTTGAAAATGAAAAATTATTTTTAATACCAACTCAGAAAAGCATGCAAAACCATTTAGTACCAAAAGCTCCATTTAATTCTCATTAAGATATTTAAATGTTCAGAATATGAATTACATAAGAAGGGAAATACAATCAAAGTATTACATACAAGAATTAAAGGAAGATTTACTTTAAAAATTAGATGTCTTAGAATATATGGTATATTGAAAGGTGATTGACTATGCAAATGTTCAATTTATAAACTGTTTATGGTATGGACACTTATTTTCTACCAGAAAATTTATGTTTATACTTTTCTTCAAGTAAACCCTTTATGCCAATTATTTATAATAACTTTAAATTCTAGATCTCAAGGTAAACACCTCTTTGCAGTTTTCACCCTCTATAAGGCCTCATACTGTGAACTAATTTTTGTCATGGGCTCCATTCATAGCTCACTTAAAGCAATTATATACATTCCAATTGGGGGAAAAATCTAATATATGTTCCAAAACAGCATTAAAAAACAAACCTGACAAAGGATTCTGCCCTTTTATCTTCAAAAGTTGAGACCTGCTCTTTTATTCAAATTAAATAAAGGCATGTCTAAGGAAAACAAGAAATGGTTCTTATTGGTCTATGGAGCTGGCCCTGGAAACACACTTCCGGGAACAAAAAAGACTTTGAACATCATAAAACTAATATGCTAGAATCCTAATTCACAGGCATGATATTTTAGAACAGGCACATGAAATGCTATCTTTTTTTTTTTTTTTTAATTTATGCTGTTCCCATTTTTTTTTTTAACTTTATTTATTTATTTTTATTTTACTGGGAGGTCCCGGGGATTGAACCCAGGTCCCTCCATATGGGAGACGGACGCCCAACCATTTGAGCCACATCTGCCGCCTCCAAATGCTATCTTTTTTGACTATATGAATTCTACTCACTCACCCACCAGCTACAATTTCTTTGCCTAACTACATTCCACAAGACTCCAATCAGGAGATAAGTAAAATGGTTAATGAGAACAGATACACCACACTAGGTTTATTTTTGGCCAAAGTAAAAATGAAGGGGCCAGACAAAATTCCAGGAATTGAATGTTAGTACAAGAACTATACATGCCATACACATGTCTGAGTAATCTAATCAAGCTCTTCTCTCTGCTTACACAACTCTGTTTCCTTATGAGCATTTCCAAGTTCACAGTGCTTGCCACCTGATATGGTCATTAATATAAATAAGGTGATGAGAGATAAGAATGGTATTCTCTCCAATTTATACCCTGCTTTAGAGCACAACTTTGAAAGAGGTCAAGATACTCTAAAATACTAGTCTATAACAATTATTTCTGTTATTTGGTTGCTCTTTTGAGATAGATAGGTAATGTGTACTCTAAAAAATTATTTTACTAAAGTGAAATATTTCCCTAATTCTCTTATTTTGGCATCAGTTGCCCAAAAGTGTCACTTTGGCTGTTCTCATTTGACTTCAGTTTGACTGAATTGATGGAATAAACCAAGTATTATATATTTAGAAAAAAAAAATGTTTTAAAATTAGTAATACTGGAGGAAGAGAAACTGAGGAGATTTCCTGTGTTCTTTGAAGTTTGACTTTTATGAACACCATTGTGTGATCTTGTTTAAGTTAAAATAATTTACCAGAAAATATATCATTAATATTACCTAAATTAGCATCAAATGAAGGAATGACAAAGAAGCTGGGGTAATTAACTGTGGTGTTGAGTATGGTTTTCAATTCTCTTTTTGCATTAACTATAGAGAAAAGCTGAACCCAATCATGGATAATTGTTTTTTGCTTCACACCTTGTTAAAAAGCATATAATCCATTTTACCACATATGAAAAAAAAAAAAAAAAAAAAAACTACACAAGAAAAGACATCATTCAATTTAACTCTGGAAGTTGGGGGACAGACAAGGAAAAATAAAACTTCTGTCATATGTTCTGATGAGAACCACACAATACTTCTAAATGGGTAGTGTGTAAACATTTCTTAATAGCACTCAGTTTTCATTTTTAAATAAAATTTTAGGTTTAAAAGCCCTTTGACACTAGAAAACATTAAACAGACGCAAGAGCTTATAAATTAATAAAAACAAAAATAATATGCTGGAATCATTAATCCAAGTTAACTTTTTTTGTTATGATTTTATTCTATCTTGACAGTGCAGTAATAGCAAATAAGTAACTGACTCAGTGATTGTATTTATGATAGAATATGTTTCAGTTAGTATGGGTAATAAAAGTGTATGTGCAACACATAAAAATGGCAAGATACATGCAGTACTACTTTTAGCATTTTTCTCTAACAGCTTTATTGAGATATCATTAACATCCAAAACATTGCACATACTTAAAGTTTAAAATTTTTGACTCCTGTATACAACAATGAAACCCTTACCATAAAATGTAATCAACATATTTCTTTGTGGCCCTTTGTATTCCTTCTCTCTCATCCCTCCTTCCACTTGTGCCCGCCCCCCACACATGTGACCAAAGACCTATATTCTGTCATTATACATTATTTTGCATTTCTTAGAATTTTATATAAATGGAGTTATACAGTATGTACTCATTATTTTGTCTTGTTTCTTTTACTCAGATTAATAATTTTGTGATATTCATTGAAAATAGAGTATATGTGGAGAGGTTATTCCTTTGCATTGCTGAGTAGTGTTCCATTTTATGGATATACCATGCTTAATTCATTCTCATGTTGATATACATCTCGGTTGTTTCCAGAGTTCAACTATTACCATTAAGCTAGCTAAGAACATGTAATAAAATAAAAAGGATATGTCTGTAAAAGCCTTTATATATACAGATGTTTTAATTTCCCTTGGGTAAATACACAGAAGTGGAATGATTGGCTCATAAAGTAGCAAAATGTTTGACTTTTTATGTAACTGCCAAACTGTTTTCCAAAAAGCTACATTTCCACCATAAGTTTATAAAAGGTCAATTTCTTCCATATCCTAGTCAATACTTGGTACGGTCAGAAATTAGAGTCATTTTATTAAGTGTGTGTATCCATCTTAATTTTTCTTCAACATTTTAAAGTCTCCACGAGTTAGGCTTTGTTCACTCGCCAACAAATCATAACTCATAATTTAAGGCAGGTTGTGATTTAATTCTTCTTTTTTGTGTAAAATATGCAAAAGAGAAAGTCTTATTTTTGAAGAAAACAAAAACCAGACACTCTAAGAAATGTTTTCAGAAGAGTGACTCAACAAAATAAAAGTAATTTGAAATACTGTTTCAGTATTCAGGGGCTTGCAAAACACTTCATTTATTTTGATATATACAAACAGGCCCAGGAGATGGGGACTATTATTATAGGAAGAAAATACAGAAGATGTGGCTGAGATGGCTAAAAATGTACTCAAAGTTGCAGTATTAGAAATAGAAGAGTACAAATCATATTGTCGAATAATGTCAATGTGAGAAAAACAACACTCCAATGAGAGGAAAGAAAATTATGCACCATTTGTTACAAGAAATATTAATAGTTTGCTCTATATAATGTATGTTAAAATTTTAAGTATGAAAAACCCAAGAGGAGCAGCTGGAAAAGAGAGTTAAAGCCAGAATCTATTTTACAGAGTATTTAATCTTTAAAAGGCCACTGAAACAGATATGCAGATGCTTAAAATTAGTAACAGAATATAAATCAGAGATAGTTTTTCTCACAGGAATAAGCAAGCCGATACTTATTACATAAACCTATTTAACAGTAAAATATACAAAAATAATACAAGATGTATTTATAATGGAGTCTTTAAATTTATTTTACTAATCCAGCCTTTTTAATCTTACAATTGTTCAAGTGTGTCTTTCATGACAGTTGTAAAAATTGAATTACATATTCTTGACAGAGTGTGGTGCCTGGAGGGGAAGGAGATAGTGGTAAATAAACAAAACAATTAAAACTGACCTTAAAATTTAGAAGCTCAGATTTCTAACATTGTATTTTGAGTTCTTTCCTTCTCAGGATATTAATATACAGTATTCTCTCATTCCCGGTACAACCATAGCATTCAACTATGTATTTCATCTATGTAACAAGGTAGCTTGAAGTTCTTGAAAGAGATTTCCAGAAGGTATCAGAAAATTAGTTAAATATTAAAGCAATTTTCATTTACTAGAACTTATCAAAAAGTAAAAGGAGGCTTTATTGCAAACATCATTTTCAATTACTTATACCACCCCATAAAAATGTAAAAGGAATATTTCCACCTTTGCGACAGATAGCTCAATACATACTATGAAAGACGACTATTCAAGGTTATTCAATGATTCTGTCAATTGTTCTTTCCTCTGATATAGAAATGTATAGGAAAAAAAAAAAACAAAACAAAACAGAAGAAGAAAGTCTTACAGCAGAAGAAACACCATCTTTATTCCCTTAGTTCTTATTTATTTAGGAAAACGAGGGAGTAGGGTCAGGCAAGCTGAGAATTCTAGGAAGTGCTTGCAAAAATCATTCCCCTGCCTCCCCAAGATATTTCCTGCTGGAGAGATGGGGAGCATCGACCAGGCACTGTTATCTGAGCCAATCTGTTTACCTCAGATTGTAAATCATCTCAGTGTATCTGAGTCCCAATTCCTCTGAGATGTTCAGTTTAACCCATAGACATTATCCATTTACAAGCCTATTTTCTTTTTAAAGTGAAATGAAAACTCTATGAATTTCAGAAAGAAAAAAAAATGTTTACACAATCAAATGATTTCACATCTGGTGAAATTCAAGCTGCCCATACTGTAAAAACAACTCTAAAGTGTATGCCTCAGAAAATAATGCAATGCCTTTTAAAATATAACTGGAATATAAATTGAAATAAACTGTACATTTTGGGGTTTTAATGGCTGGATTAATTCATTTCTCTCATAAAATCAAACTCTTTAAAATTATTTTTATTAAATAGATTTTCTGTAAAACATTGTAAAATAATCAATTAAAGGTTATCATAAAATGGTTCTTATTAGCATTCTTAATAATCATTATGATGATGTATTTACAAAGGATGGAAATCTCTTGGTAATATTTCACAAAGATAGCTGGGCAGCCAGCTAACAGTAGAAATAAAGTGGATTTGATTGTTGGTTTGAATTAATTGCATGAGGAAAAATCCATTTGGTGAATTGATCCACTTTTGAAGTAATGCCTATGCTGATATGAATAAAATCACATAGTAAGAAAACAGAAGAAAATAGAAATTATGTTAATATGTGCTCATATGCCAGCGGAAGCTCTTATATTTTAAAATAATATGGCTAATTTCAATTAAATTTCTTTTATTCTCTTAATAACAATGAGTGACTTGTATCTAGAAATATTTCTAGAATCTGTGGCTAATTTCACACCTATAAATTTCCACTAGCTGACTGCTACATGGAGGAAACCATCTCTGTGTCAAGTTACAAGTGCAACAAATGTTCTGTCTTCTTAAACATCCTGTATTATTTTATTGTAAGTACTTGTAACAAGTTTTCTCTACTGATAAATGTGTGGATTAATTAGTTGTTAAAGTAGAAATTGCATATATTTTGTGTCAATGTAAAGAGTATAGTGATAGGGAAAATCAAAATGCAAAACTTAAATAACAGCCAACAGATCAAATAACTAAACTTTGAAACGCTTAGGTTAGGGACTAAAACTGGGGCAAATGCAATCATTCATGCCTGGGAAATGTGCACATTTATTTTTGTTCAAAGTGAATACTATTCATTCTTTAAAGCTGAAATTTAATTTTCAGGATGAGACATAAAAGAAGGGCATTGCCTTTATATTCTTTTAACCCATTCATTCAACATAATCTTCTAGGGTTCCTAATATGTGCCCAGTACTGTGCCAGTCAGAGAGTAAATGGCAGTGAACAAAACAAAGCTCTTGTGCTCATGGAGAGACACAGATATTAGGAAAATAAACTATTTACATATATGTCTTTTGGTGAAAAGTTCTACTGAAAGTGAGAAAGCAGGGTCAGGAAAAGAGATTGAAGTGGTACTTTATATATACTTTACATTAAGTGGTACTTTCTGTACTCTCTGATAAAATGAGACTTGAAAGAAGACCTGAAAGCAGAAAGGAAGCAAGTAATCATCTGTCCCTGTGTTTGTTATTTGGAATTTTGGATTTATCTTCTGTAAGATTAAATTCAAAATTGATAAGATGGCAAATGAACAGAACAAAAAAGTAATTGATACTTGATGCTATCCTTTCACCAAGATTGATATAAAAATCATGTCTGTTCCCAATCCTAACATACAAGAGGAATGACAAATATTCAAGATTAGCTTTTAGTACTGCAGTTTAGAGAACAGCTTTAAATCTAAAGAGGTAACTGGGAAATATTTTCTGATGTATAGACAGCTAAATTTTGTCCACAGGGACACTGCCCAAGTTCTAAGTTGGAAAGTCACTGCAAAAATTAAAATCTCATTGTTTTCAGAAGCAAACGGGTTTTAAGAATCACTTAAATGCTGATGGGAACGTAAAATAGTGCAGCCACTATGGAAAACAATATGGCAGGGTTTTCAAAGTTAAATATAACATTACTGTAAGACCCAGCAATTCCACTTCTAGTATATGAGAAGAAAGTGAAAATAGGGTCTCAAACAGAATGTATATAGCAATGTTTATTGCAGTATTATCCATAATAGTCAATAAGTAGAAGCAACCCAAATGCCCATCGACAAATACATGGATAAACACAATGGAGTATTATTTGGCCATAAGAAATAACGAAGTGATGAGACACGCTGCTACATGGAAGAACCTTGAAAACATTATGCTCAATGTAAAAAGCAAGGCACATAAGGACAAAGAATGTATGATATCACTTTTCAAGAGATGACTATAAATAGCAATTTTACAGAGATAGAAAGTAGATTAGAAGTTTCCAGAGGATTGAGGGAGGGTGGAAGGAGGAGTGGTTCTTTGGAAAAAAGAAAAAATTACAACTATAAAAACCTTAAATATAATAAAACAAATCACCTGAGGATTTTTGAAGGGGAAAAGTCCAGAAACAATTAGGCTATTTAATGTTTATATTTATATGTGGTAAGAAGGGTGAGGGGGGCACTACAGAGCTAAATGACTCTAATAAATTTACAATCTGATGCACAGTGTAAAAATATTAAATAACTTAAAAAAATAACCAATGTGAATATGGAAAAGGCCTAATAATAAAGGTTGTGGCAGTCTCTTTTTTGGACAGAGAGAATTTTTAAATCTTGTATGAGATTGTGAAATAATATCTTTTAACATATTTATTAGCAGATAATATGAATGAGCATATCTTTCTCACAATTCTAGAAATCAGGAACATTTGATGAAACACATTATGCCAAATAAATTGCCCAAACATTTTTTTTCTATGTATAATAATAATATATAAAACATATAAAAATAAAATAATTAATATTAAATAAATACCAATTTTATGTTTAAAATCTGGATACAAATCTGAATTATATCCAAACAGATGTGAATTTGAATAGTGCTCCTTTGAACCATATTTAACTGTTGTCATCCTTGCTTAATTTTTTTTGCATAACTATCTAAATTGGGCACTCATAATCTAATAAGGTACACACAAGGATCCACATAGACCTTCTCTTAGGCCCTGAAGAGTAAAGGTTTTGTGTCACCTCCAGATTTTCAATTAGATCCTAATTATAAAATGCCTCATTTAAAGCTACAGGAATCCCGACCCTGTCAACACTACTGGACCATAACATGTCTGTCTTAATTAGATCTGATTAGTTCTGGGCCCAGCTCACATTGTGTACCCGGACTCTCTTAAAAGCTGCTCATCTGTTTGGCAGCTGTTGGTATGGAAGAACCTTATTCATCATGTTGCAAGAGAGTATGTTCCCTCACCTTCCTCTCCTGGGATGCTAGGCCTTTTGATACACCATAGCTCCATATGATCAGCCAAATAATGCACCTCACTAATCACTGGCTGTATGGCAAAGCTGGGAATGGAAACCTCAGCTGCTCAGGAGCTACTACTGGAGGCCCTGTGGGCTTGACCTATTCTGTGAATCAATACAATTCTATATGGCTATTTTACGTTTTCCAGAGATCCATTTATTCATCTCATGCATTCTGTAAGTCTATATTACAAACAGACTATATGAAGTAATAATTGTCATGCACTTTTTGAAAATTCATTTTCTTTTCACTGATATGAAAAGACACCTTAAGACACTTTACCAAAGTGGATGGTGACATCTGTTGGGGTTTCCTCGCTTTGGCACTTGCAATTCATTTCTAGAAGTTACTAGATGAAATTATCCATATTGATTTTTTTCCCCTTTATTTGATATACCAAGCTTGCTTCATGACTAATGGCCCACAAACAATCAGGACATCCTCATTTACTTGGCTTTGTATCTGGGCAGCATTTTGATAATGGTTTAATTAATACTAGGCATTGACATCTTTATCTACAGTTAATGGAATTTCTCATTTAGTTTTAAACAGTAGCTGTGTGGTATCAGATTTACTAGAATTATCAAGAAGAATTGTTTCCACATTTTGCCCTGTTCTAAGCCAGTAAACTGTGAGGTCTGAAGCAGTAGTCTAGAAAAGGCTTAAACTATTTCATAAGGTATGAAGCAGTATTCAATATTACCATGTACCTAAAGGGACATACAATTCACTGCATATCAAGAGCAATGGAAAGGAAATGTGGGTTTAACATAAATTAAATTTCATTGTATGTTTATCATAACTAATTTTTAGTTGAGATTCTTTTATATCCAGAAATTAAACCTGTTTGGCTATTTCCACTAAGAGAAATCAAACTGTGTGTTGTTATAAAAAGTATTTTCTCTACCAACAATACTATGAACATAATACCATCATGTTAATCACTCAGATACACAAACAGAGAGAGCTAGGTTCTATAAACATATCAGCTAATTAACGAGTTGATGAAGACAACTGAAATAGAGGATTAAAATTTTATTCCTTGTATGCGTTTCCAGAAGCATAGCCTTCAGTAATGATAACAGTAAAACATATAGAGGATTTGCTCTATGCTACACTCATTTAATAGATAAAGCAACTCTATAAAGTATTTTACACAATGGATTACATATTATAATCACAATTTCAAATATGCAAATAAATACTAAGTGAGATTAAATAAATTTTCCACACACCCAGCTATGGAGTTGCAGAGGTAAGATTTAAAATCTTTCTACCTTAATGAGCCTTTTTGAACAATTTTTGGGCCTGAAACGTCAAAGAGTTCTAGGGATAGAAAAGGATTTTTCCTCACCTATATTAAGATTAATTTAAATAGAAAGTGTGAGACCCTCATCTCACAGCCACCTCCTCCTTACTCATTAAGCTCTAGGCTTCTTTTGATATCTCACACATATCAAGCTCACATCCGCCCCAGTGTGGATCCTAGCTGTTCTCTGTGTGGAAAGCTAAAACATTCAATTTTTACAGCAAGGCCTTCTCTGGCAAATCTACTTAAATCTCACCTCCTCAGAAAGGCCTTCTCTGACGTCCTGTCTATAAAAACATCTCCCCAGCCATCATTCTTTCACATTATTCCCTACATTTTATCTTTACAACAGCAAATTCTATTGCCAATTTTCTTGCATATTTACTCCTACAGAGTCCAATAAGGTCCAAGGGAGCAGAGAGTTACTGATCTTGTTTGTACCGTATCATCAGAACTTGGGAAAGTATCCAGCATATGATAGGGGCTCAAAAAATATTTGGTGATTGAAAAGTCAGATGAATAATTAAATCTAACAATTTTACTACAGAGGAAATCTAAAGAGCTCTAGCTAAAGTAGTCATTCACAATGAGGAGAAGTACCGACCAGATATTTTGTTCCTGAGATCTAGTCCCAGCCTGCAACCCACACTGGATATATGGTTTCCAATCTTGTTTCTCTGAGCCCAAGACCTATTCTAGAAAACGTACTTAGTATACTAACTAATCTAGGACAGATATCCCATATTCCATTGCTGGTCATTTTCACCATGCCCACATCTTAACAGGGTATGGAAGTACTGTTGCTGAGTATCAATGACAGATTAAGGTCCTGGAATCTTATGCTATTCAATCAGATGATGACTTCTAGATAGGCTGCCTGGGTTTCACATATTGCTTGTTCCTCCTCCTCAATATGATATTTGAATATTGATACACTCCAGGACTCTGTTCTTGACTGATCCTTCATGATATATACTAGTTCAGGAAATACCTTGACTCTATCTTGTAGAATTAAAAACCTACTATGAATGTCTCCAGATCCCTATATCCATTCCATACCTCTCCTCTAGCTCTGAACCCATTTATGAATATGCTTATTCAATATTTCCATAGAGAGATATCTCAGATTTTAAACATAATTCTTTCTCTCCAGCCGTTTACCAAACCCTTCCCCCACAACTCATATACTTTCAAGCTTGATCCAGAAAATGTTATCAACATTTCTGTAATCTCTATTTCTAAAATATTTATCAAATCCAACCACTTCTAACTATCCATGGTTTGAACAAGCATCATGCTCATTTGGACTAATGCAGTAGTCTTCCCAACATTCTGCTTTCAGGTCAAATGCTTTCTTTAGAATGAAGTCTTCCCTGACCACCTGATACACATATAGATCCCCCTACATCACAAATCACCTGAAATTCCACTGCCCTGTTTTATTTTCTTCAAAGAATCAATCCCCACTGGAGAATATATTATTTATTTGTACACTTTTTAATTGTCTATTTTCCCAATGAGCTTCTTGAGATCAATCCCAGTACCTAGAGCAGCTACTGGCAGATAAGAATTGCTCAAATATCATTTGTTGAATAAATATAAGAAAGAATAGACAATATACTCAGAATTTCAACTCTTCTTCAAAGCTAAGATACTTTACTCAGACCATGCTCCTTCATATAAATAGATCTAGCTCACTGAAAACTGGACCAAATCATCAGTCAGTCCTTCAGGCATTTTCAGACTTCTCTGAACTTGGAGTAAGAGTAATTTAAACTCATGTCAAAACACACACACAAAACTCAATCTGTTCCCAGCTTCACCACACATACATTTGTAAAAACATATCCATTCACTCAGCCACTCAAATGAGTTTTAGGGTGTTTTTGTAATTGAGCTAACTGGGATATTAAAAAAAAAAAAAAAAAAGAATAACAGAATCCCCAGCCTTAAGTTTTATTGTCCTTTGAGTATGATAGTCTCTATTAACATATTAGATATTAAAATACATAAATAAAAGCATACATATATTCATAAAATGGATGAAAAAGTCATTCAATAAGAATTATGTTACTGTTTATATCCCACAAAATCCTATTAGTTTTTCAAAATAATTATAGATCATAAAAATTGTGGTGCATTTCAAATGTAGTTTTTGAGAACACCATGTAAGTAAAGAGTGATTAACATTCCAGGGGGATTAAAAATAAATACTGGCAGAAGATATACTTCGATATTGTATGTGCCTTTTCACTGGGTAATATGACAAAGGCCCCAATTTAAAAGTGCCATAGCATTTCACAAACTTTTATACCTACTTTTAGTGTGCATCCTCTCGTATGATTAAGACTGATGGGTTGTGTCTGCAGAAAAGGAATTTACTATAGATGCCAAGAAAACTATATTCTTTCTTTCAGTGCTTTTGTGAGCGCTCTTCTAAAATTTAATAAATCCCTTTTTATGTACTTTAAATAGAAAAGACTGCCAGATTTCTTAATGTCTATTTCTTAATGTCTTATCTCCCCATAAACATGATGATTACATATGGCTAATCTTTCAGAGATTGGGTTATATGCATAAAGCTAGAAAGAATCTGAAAGTCATTATGTTGATGAAACAAGGTCCATTCTTTTAGCCCCACTTAGCTAAATACTGACAATTCACTGTATACATAGGTGGGAAATATGCAGCTGAGAAAACTCATTTCACCATGTTACTAAATTACAAACCAGCTAAAGAAAACTAGATGAACAGGAAATACTAAAAATACTTTGATGGAATATCATCTGCAATATGCATTTTATGAGCCACAAAGCAGCTATTTAAAGTAACTTTAGGAAAATGGATAATCTAGGATGAGAAATGAAGGTTTAAGAAAAAAGGTATAAGTATGTAGACCTGTGTTAAATTTGGCAGCATAAATTCACAGGCATTATTTTTAAAGTCTTATTCCTTTGGTTTGTCTTTCTTTGACCTAGAATTTAAATAAGATATCAACAAACTTCAGGGGAACATCTAATTTCAGGCTGATACCATAGGAAATTGGAAAGCTTTGGGATTTAAAATGAATATTAAGAATGTAGATAGTCCTACTATGACTTCTTACCTCCATCTAAGTCTCATACTCATCCCTAAAAGGTTGAAATTTGTGCCATGTAATCTTTACTTGGATTTCCTGATTTTTTTCTTCTTCAGACTTAATCTTCTGTTTTATTTTTTGATAATGAATTTCCAATTAAAAAAAAAAAAAACTGGTACAAGCTTCCAAAAATTCTGCTCAAAATTCTTTCAACAAATACACATCGAGCGACATAAATTGCCCTATGCTTTTCCATGTTGTGCATTCTTTACTCTGGGTATTACGGAAAACCATTAGGTGGTTTTGAACAGAAATGTGGCATCAAGTGACATGCATTTACAGGATATTCCAGACTGCTTTGTTAAGAATATATTGAAAGCCAAGGGTATTCAACAGTAGGGAGACCATTTAAAAGGCTGATATAATAAACTAGGCAAGAGATTATGGCTCCACAAGTTAGGCTGGTAGCAGTGGAGGTGGTGCACATGATCAAATCTGGATATATTTTGAGTCTGAGCCAACAAAATTTGAAGACAGAAAGGATGTGAAGTATGAAAGAGAGGGGAAGGAGAAGAATATAAAAGAAGAGAGGAATCAAAGATGACCACTTGATTTTTTATCAGTGACGGGAAGAATGTAGTTGACATTTCTTAGATGGAGGAGTAAGGGATGGGGGTTAATAAAAACTCAGTGTGGGACATATTAGACTTGAACTATCTATCAGATTCCAAGTGAAGATGTCAGGATGTCATTAGATTAAAAAGTCTGGCATTCTGGGAACAGATATAAATTGGAGATATGATTTGGGGAATCATCTAAACACATATATCATTAACACTTGTGAGTCTGGATTATTTTCTCAAAGGAGTGAGGACAGAGAGGGGTCAATGGAATGACCCAAAAGTACTCCAAACTTTAAAGGTTGGGGTGAAGAGAAGGAGCCATAAAGAAGCCTAGAAGGAGTTCTGAGACAAGTTGAAGGAAAACCAGGTGAAGGAAAGTCAAGAAAGTGTTTAAAGGAATAGTCATCAACTGGGTAAAGATGAGGATTGAGAAGAGTCTTTAGATTAAATCTAAAATGAGGCTTTGGTCTCATAAAAAATTATGAGATCATAGGTTTTATTGATAGGAGCAGCTGTGTTAGAGAGGTAGGGGAAAGCCTCATTGGAGTAGATCCATGAAAGAATGGGAGGAAACAATTTGGAAATTATTATGCACCTCTCTTTCTAGGAGTTTTGCTGAAATTAAATATAGTTAGAGAGAGACGTGGATAAAAAAATTTTGTTTGTTTAAGTCATGAGAAAAATAGTATGACTGAAGCATTTTCTATAGAAATGGGAATGATTTTATAGAGAAAGCTTTTGGTGATGAAGAACAGAGGAGAAGGAATTGCAATAGCATTTCCAGTGAAGGAATGTGATCTGGTGTGCAAGGTAGCCTTAGTAAAGTCTGGAAGTTTCATCAACAGCAATAGGAGAGATACTAAATTATGTTGGCAGGAAGGTGGGTAGATGTATGGATGTGGTGGTAGAAGTGGATGCATGGAAGTTATTTATTCGTTGCTTGTCTGTTGTTAGAGATAGGGGCTGAAGATGGTATGATTCATTGAAATTTGAAGAGGATAGAAATTATTAAGTAGTTGTCTGGAAGACTTGGAGAATGACTGGATTAAGGAAACATAATTTGATTGGTGGACAGCATCAAGGGTCACATGAAGTTATTAAAGCGTTTACTCTTTCATTTACTTCCTACTTTCCTTATTTTGATTATTTATTGCAACATTATGCCATGCTGAAAGTAAATATACCAGTGGTAATAATTGCTATCAAGAAGGAATGCAGCTGTTCTCTAGATCATAGCATATTGTGCATTACTTCAGAATCCTAAAGAACAAACAATAGCAAAAAAATAATTAAATGCACACTACTAAACAAATTGCAAAGCGAAATTCATCTGGATATACATTTTTATTCACACTCATAGTCCACTCAATACATTCAGTTCTAAATATGTATTTTAAATCTACAATTGAATTAGAAATATTAATATTTCTCTAATATTTGCTCTAAAGGAACAAACTGGAAAAAAAGCATTCTTATTTTGCAATAGCCAGAAGCTCACTTTATATATGTGAATGTATGCATATATATTTATTTATTTTTGGTAAGGATGCTACCATTCTCCAACTTATTTAGGCTAAACATATTTTTACATTTCTATAGTTACCCTACTTCTTAAAGTGTATCTTTCTCAAACTATATACATCAATTCTCTTCCTATTTTCAGAGGACATTTCTCTCTGGTCTTCATTCCCTTGGTTTAGATAATTATTATTTTTTGTGTAGATATTGCAGTAGTCTCCTTGCTCATTGCCCCAGGTGCCATTTCACCATAATCTCTTGTATTTTTCTCAGTATAACTGAATTATTTACCTGAAACTCATCAATCAGATCTTGGTACTTGTCCACTCAAAATTTTTCAACCTACCTACAGAATAAAACACATAATTATTTTTCTGGCATGCAAGTATAAAACATATCTTTTTACTCATATTCTAAGCAAGTGCCCCGCTCCCAGAGATCTTGACTATAATGCCCACAGTACCTAGATCATAACTGACATCCTGTCCTCTTCATCCTCTATTCCATGTATGTTTTTCATATGTTGTCCTATTTGATATGTACTACTCTTCCCTCTGGTTCATCCAGAGCCTAACAATTTTCTATGTTTGATCACTCCTACCTTCTGATCACATATCATCTTCCCAGCTTACTAAAGCTGGCATAATAACTTCGATCTTGAGCCCAATAGCATATACAATCTAGGTCACATGTTAAATATGCCTTCTTTTCTAGTCTGGAGGGTAGCTTTCAGATAAGTACATATTAGCTGTGCAACGATATTATGAAGTCCCTCAGAAAGGTAAATGATTAACACCATGGGGTCTAGAAGCACACTAACTGGATTTGAAATGTGATACTGGCACATTTTGCTGTCTTCTCAGTCATGATATATGGCTACATTACTTCAGAATCAAAACACACACAGGGGAAAAGCTGACTAACCATATTCTATCATTACCTTCCTGAGTAATATTGGGAAAATTATTTAACATCTATGAATTTACTCTTGAAAAATGTGTATAAATAATAGGACTTAACTTATAGAAATATCATGAATATTAAAATGAATAATAAATTTAAAGGATGTAAAGTGGTGTGTGCAGAGTGTTATTACCAACATAGCAGTGTGAGAACATCTAGAAATCTTTCCTCCCACACGATATTCAAACAACAATAAAAAAATAACAAAACTATCTTTCTCAGAGTTCTAGAAAACAATTGTAGAGTTGTAGTAAATAAGCAATTGCAAAATCAAGAAAAAGGCAACTTAAAAACAGTAGGTGTGACAGTTTAAAGTCAGGTGGACCCCACAAAATCATGTCCTTAGAGCCAATCCATTTGTGTGGTTGTGAATCTATTGTAGTTGGGGCCTTTTGATTAGATTAATTCAGTTAAGGGACTTGTGATTAGATTTCTTCCAGAGGATGTGATCCAGGGTGAATTTTAATCTTCTTAAAGGAGTCTTTATAAATATAATGAATAGAGAGACAAAAGCAGAAAAAAGACACATGAAAAGAGGAAAACCCAATAGAAGCCTTGGAAACCAGGAAGGTGAAAGGGATGAGACCCAGAAGAGAAGGGAGACACCACCATGTGCCTTCTTATATGACAGAGGAATCCAGGTTCATCAGCAGCTGCTTTTCGGGAGAGACTGTTGCCTTATGCCTTGATTTGTACATTTTCATGGCCTTGGAATGGTAAGTTTTTAAGTTAATAAATGCCCATTATAAAAGCCAACCCATTTCTGGTATATTGCTTTGAGCAGTTTTTAGCAAACTAAAACAGGAGGAAAACCTTGTGGTGTCTTTCCTGGTCCTTCCCCCACACCATTCCAATCTTGGTGCAGAGCTAGCCTATACTCCCAGTGCAGGCTCCTAGTCCCTATGTGCATATTGGGGTACATATATGTCTGTACCAATCTTTCTGGTTGTAGGCTAAGGACGAAACCAGGACACATGTCTCTCATTCACAGTCCAAGAACTTGCTCTGCATGTGGAAGCAGTTTGAGGGCGGCTGAAGCAGTGTAAAAAAACAATCAAATTGCAGCTATCCAGGGCAAAAGATTACTGGCTCTAAGATAAGCAATATAGTGCCTGGGACCAGGAGGAAATGCTATTTCCTGGGGAAAGAGGGACATTTGGATATGTGTAAATGGGGGAATCTGAAGGCCATGTGCTTATGCCCAGGTCAAGAGGCATGTTCAAAAATGGATTCAGAGTACTGTATATTTTGCCTTGGGTTGTTCTTTAGGTGTATTGTTAGGGTGGCTAAAATCTAAGGGAGAGCTCTTGCATAGGACAATCTGTAAAGACTGAGCAAAATTTTTTTCTTTCTATTTTAGCAGCTGGCTCTGTCAAGAAAATCTCTGTCATAACATAAGTTGGATACAAGCTTAAGAAGCAGGCACCACAGTGGCTAAATTCCAGTGTTAACATGTAAAATATTAAAATGTCCAGTGTGAAACAAAAGATTATGAGGTTTAAAAAGAAACAGGAAATGATAGCCCCCTTGAAGGAGCAAGATAAGGCAACAGAAAAAAAATTAATAAGGAGGCAGAGATATTGGAATACCAAAGACTTAAAAAAAATTGTCCTAAGTATGCTAAAAGAAGCTAAAGGATAACATAGACAAATAACTAAAGGGAATCAGGAAAACAACATATGAAGAAAATCAGAATTTCAACAAAGAGATAGAACTCATAAAATGAACCAAACAGAATTCAAGACCATGATAACTGAAATAAAAAAAATTCCCTAAAGGGGAGAAAGAGCAGACTGGAGCTAGCAGAAGAAAGAATTGGTGAAATTAAAGATAACAATTGAAATTATTCAGTCTGAGGACAGAAAGAAAAAAGAATAAAGAAAAGTAAACAAAGTCTAAAAGACCTTTGGGACACTATCAGGCAAACCAATATGTGTGTTATGCTATTCACAGAAAGAGAAGAAAGAGAGAAAGGTGTATAAAGAATATTTAAAGAAATAATGGCTGAAAACTTCCAAAATATAAAGAAAAACATGAACATACACATCTGGAGGGACAAAAATAATATAAAACTTACAAAAATGAAATAGCAAAATGGCCGAAGTAGATCATGCATTCTCAGTAGTTACCTTAAATAAAAATGGTTTAAACTCTCCACTCAAGAGGCAGAGATTTTCAGAAAGGATAAAAGAGCATGACCCGATTATATGATGTGCACAAAAGATTCACTTTAAATTAAAAAACACAAGTAAGTTGTACATAAAAAAAAAATGGAAAAAAATTTTTGTCAATAGTAAACAAAAGAAAACTGGGATGGCTATACTAAAATAAGATAAAATAGACTAAGTAAAAAACTACTAGAGGTGTGGTGGTTTCAGTCTTTTATGGACCCTAGAATCATTTTCTTAAAGTGAACCCATTCCTGTACATCTAAACCTATTGTGAGTGAGAACTCTTGATTGGATTGTTTCTGTTGGAGAACTTTGATTGGACTACTTTAGTGAGGCATGACCCATGGCAGGTCTTGGAATTCTAGCTGGGGTCCTTTACAAATAAAGGACTGAAAGCAGAGATACAGACAGACAAAGGTGGCAAACACAGAGAAACCCCAAGAGGCTGAGAGGGAAGTCCCAGAAGTTAGAGGCTGGAATCAGCGGAGCACAGAGTCTCAGAAAGAGGCTGCTGAGTCTCAAAGAGATGAAGCCCAGGAGAGGGGAGAGAAGATCCATATGCCTGATTGCCCATAGCTGAGCTCAGGGACAAAGTAAGCCTGGAGTAGAAGCCTGGAGTAGAGACCCAAATGGGAGAGCTACCATTGTATCTTGCCATGTGGAAGGGGCCCAGGATCACCTGAAGCCAACCTTCAGTGAGACAGCATCTCTGATGATGCCTTGACTTGGACATTTTCATAGCCTCAAAACTGTAAGCTTTTAATCTGATACATTCCCATTATAAAAGCCAACCTATTTCTGGTATATTGATCCCAACAGCTTTTAGCACACCAAGACAAAAAGAAAAAAGGACTCCATATACTTATCAAAGGATCAATTAATCAAGAAGATATAAAAATTATACACATACATACACCTAACAACAGAGCCCCAGAATATATGAAACAACCTTTGACAGATTGGAAGGGAAAAAAGGATGGCTCTTCATGAATAGTAGAAAACTTCAATATACCATTGTTGATAAAGGATAGAACAGCTGGACAGAAGATTAATGAGGAAATAGGGGACTCTAGCAATACTAAAAACCAACTAGATCTAACAGACATATAAAAAACACTTCATCTAACAACAGCGGAATACTCATGCTTCTCAAGTATACATGGATTATTTTCTAGGATAGACCACATGTTAGGTCACAAAACAAGTCTCAATAATTAAAAGACTGAGACCATACAAACTATTTTCTCTGACCCCCAATGGAAGGAAGCAAGAAATCAATAACAGAGATAAAACTGGAAAATTCACAAATAAGTGGAAATTAAACTATATATATATATATATATATATATATATATAGTATATATATATATATAAACTTTCCTTTACTTTCAAAAAATAAAATACACAGAAGGCAGCTTGACAAATTATGAAAGCATTACTTTAAAAATATATTTTAAAAAACATTACTGAGAAGTGGATGTGGCTTAAGCGATTGGGCTTCTGTCTACCACATAGGAGGTCCAGGGTTTGATTCCCAGGGCCTCCTGGTGAAAAGTAAGTTGGCCTGTGAGGCGAGCTGGCCCAAGTGGAGAGCTGGCCCACACAGGAGTGCTGGCCCGCACAGGAGTGCTGGCCCATGCAGCGCAGCCAGATGATCTAACAAAAAGAGACACAGAAGAGAGACAATAAGAGACAGAGCAGACCAGGTAGCTGAGGGCACAAGAGATTGAGCAACCTCTCTCCACTCCAGAAGGTCCCAGAATCGGTTTCTGGTGCCACCTAAAGAGAAGACAAGCAGACACAGAAGAATACACAGAGAGCAGACAGCTAGGGCAAAACAACGAGGGGTTTGGGGGACGAGGGAAGAAATAAATAAATAAATCTTTAAAAAAAAAAAAAAGCATTACTATAGTGAAGTGGATGTGGCTCAAGCAGTTGGGCACCCACATACCACATGGAGTCTCAGATTCAATTCTTGGTGCCTCCTAAAGAAGACGAGCAAGACAGCAAGCTGACGCAAAAGGTTGGCACGGTAAGCTGATGCAACAAGATGATACAATGAGGTGACAAAATGAGGAAACACAATGAGAGACACAACAAGCAGGGAGTGAGTGTTACTCAAGAGATTGGGTGCTTCCCTCCCACATGGGAGGTCCTGGGTTCTGTGTCCTGTACCGCCTAAAGAGAAGACAGGCAGACACAGAAAAGCACATGACAAACGGACACAGAGCAAAGACAGTGAGTGCAAACAATGGGTGTGTGTGTGTGTGTGTGTGTGTGTGTGTGAGAGAGAGAGAGAGAGAAATAAATAAAAATTAAATCTAAAAAAAAGCATTACTATAAAAATATAAAATTTATATAAAAATATAAATATAAATATGAATATGAATATAAATATAAATAAATATATATATATATTTGAGGTACTGAGGCTTGGGATTGAAACCTGGACCTCATATGTGGGGAGCCAATGCTTGCCCACTGAGACACAATGGCTCCCCTGAGTTGTTTTTTTTCATTTGTTTGCTTGTTGTCTTTTTGTTTTTAGGAGGCACTGGAAACCAAACCCAGGACCTCCCATGTGGGAAGCAGGCACTCAATCGCTTGAGCCACATCTGCTCCCCTAAACAATATATTTTTAACAAGCAATGGGACAAAAAAGAAATCACAAGGGAATTTAAGAAATATTCACAGATGACATTTTACTATATATAGAAAATCACCCCAAATTTATAAGAAAACCATTAGAGTTAATAAATGAACTCTGAAAGTGGTGGGGTACAAGATCAACGCACAAAATTCAGTGGTGTTTCTATACACCAGCAATGAACAATCTGCAAAGAAGGTCAAGAAAATGAGTCCACTTAACAACTAAAATAATAAAATATCTAGGAATAAGTTTAGCCAAGGATATAAAGGACTTGTTAATAGAAAACTACAAATTATTGCTGAAAAAAAATTAAAGAAGACCTAAATAAATGGAAAGGTATATATTCATGAATTGCACGACTTCTATGTTGAGTGAAATAAGCTAGGCACAAAGGTACAAATATTGTATGACTTCACTTACATGAAATAACTAGAATATGCAAATTCATAAATGCAGAAAGTAGATTATAGTTTATCAGGAGAGGGTAAGAATGGGGAATTAATGTTTAATGGGTGCAGAGTTTCTGCTTGAGGTGATTGATTAATTTTGGTAATGGATGGCGGTGATGGTAGTACAACATTGTGGATGTAATTAACGCCACTGAATTGTATACTTGAAAGTGGTTAAAATGGGAAATTTTATGTTGTATATATGTTACCACCAGAAAATATAGTGTCTGACATATAGCCAGTCCTCAATAAATGTTATTAATTATCAATATTCTCAAGGCCTGCATATTACAATGCTCTTTAATGGACTTATCTTCCTTCTTTCTTCCCTCCTTCCCTCCCTTCCTTCCTTCCTTCTATTTTTCTCTTTCTTTCAGTTAGGGTAACTGAAAATTATTTTGATCTTTTTCCAGTAATATACCTCCATTAACCATGACCTTATTTAGGTATATTCTGAAGTTCCTGAAAGGGACAAATAAAGAAATTACAGTCAAGTTTCAATAGACAAGTCATAGTGCTTTAGAAAGTCGTGGTTTTTGCTAGGAAGTTCTGAGAGGGTTTTCTGGGTCCTTGTGTGTAGGAGGGAAGATGTGAGCTACCTACTATATTGACAAAATGCCTAAATTGGCTAGCTAGAAATAAGCAGGACCAATTGTGCCAGAAGTCATCCAGAAAAACATAACAAGTATAATGAAATAAATCAAAAGAGGTAAGAGCAATAGGTTTTATTTATTGATATCACTCAAGAAATCCACAAGCAATATACAAACTCTTCACTCTTAATATAATAAATTGTTTTATTAAGAAGAATTTTATGTTTTCCCCCATTTTTCTAGGCATGGTGATAAATAGAGACTATCACTTAGCAATACTACGTGAAACAAATTACCTGGGAAAAATTATATAATCAGGTGAAATTACATAGATTTTTACAATAACAACTATAAATGGAAATGTATTTGTATTTCAAAAGTACATTCAAAGAGACAACTTTCCACCTATAATAAATATGTTGGATATGTCTATATATAGATATATCTTTCCACATTTGTATGTCTATGTACACCTCAAATGTTGCCCTTAGGGCCTGCACACACTTCTTCTATCACTGTCCCTATATTGTCCCTTTCTCTTTATTGCTACAATGTTTCATCTACCCATTTCTTCATCACATATGTATAGCTATATGTACATCTGGTTATCTATCTGTCCACATCCCTAAATATATCTCAAGGATGTGTACATGATCTTGATCAATCATAGTTCCCTTCTTTAAACACCAGGGTAGGTTCAAGCAATAAGTTTAGAATCCAATCAGCCAGTTCTAGCCTTTCTAAGATATTCCAAAGAATTAAATAGAATAACAGTTCTCTTTTATTTTGAGCCACAAGCTATAAAGTTATAGACCTGAGACCAATATTAAATATACAGACATAGACATGGAAAAGGAAAATGAGGAAAACATTTTTTAAAATGTGGGCTCAAAAGTGATGAAGAGAGAAGTGGATGTGTCTCAAGCAGTTGGGTGCCAGCCTAGCACATGGGAGATCCCAGGTTTGGTTCCCGGTGCCTCCTAAAAAGAAGATGAGCACACAATGAACAGAAACAGAGAGCAGACAGAGAGCGTAAACAAGGGTGTGGGGTGGGGCGGGGGGGGGGAATAAATAAATCTTTTAAGAAAAGTGATGAAGAAATGGGTAGATGAAACATTGTAGCAATAGAGAGAAAGGGAGAAGATAGGGACAGTGATAGAAGAAGTATGTGCAGGCCCTAAGGACAACATTTGAGGTGTTTAATCAAATTGTGTATGAAGATCTGCCCCACGGTTTCCCCAGTAACCTGCACCTATACATATCCTTTTCTCACTCAATCAAATGATTGGGGTCTATTATTTTCAACTAAAACTGTTCTAGTATCCCCTCCTGGAGACAGTGTCAGTTAATTCTTTAATGAGCTAGCATATACAATCATGATTCATATTCTAAAATAAGCAGTCAACTTCTGACACAATGAATTTTGAAATAAAATATAGTTTTCAACCATGCTAGAAATGTAATTCATTGTTTTATCTAGATTTATTTTGTAAATATATATATATATACACACACACATACACACACACACAACTATACATAACTAGCATATGTATATACAAAAATGACTCTTACTCCCTCTCTCTATATATAGATACACTCACATGTAATATATGGTTGTAAAGCTCTTTCCTATTTTAGGGAATCTTTTTTACTAAATTTCTTTGTTTATGTACATCTCAGCCAGTGAGCCAAAATTATGAACTATGTATGTGATTTAAAATTTTCTAGTAAAGCACTACAGCAGTCTGAGATTATTTATGAATCCCCATAAAAGAGATTATGTTTGTAAACTAATCTCTTCCTCTGGGTATGGTACCCTTTGAATACATTAGATTCAGCTGACATGTCTTGATTAAATCACCTGTTAAGATTAGGGCTTTAAATTGACCACATAAGTAGGACACGACTAACGATTGGGTCCCCACCCCCTTGGTGGGCTGATATAAACAGATACTCGCTCAAAAAGAATATACACGGTAGAGAGAGAGCGCTCCATAGTTGCAGAGCTATAGCGCTCAGAGAGATGAGCCCTTTCCCTCATACTTTGCAGCTGAAGATAACAGAGCAGCGGAGGAAGCCCTGATAGACAAGCCCTATGCCCGCCTACAGCCGAGATGGGAAGATGCTGAGCCCACGGAGCCGTAAGGGGAAGAAGGCTCAAGAGACCAGGCAAAGATTGCCCACCATCTTGCTTCAACAGATGGCAACTGATTTTGGTGAAAAAGCAGTCTCGAGTTGGGCTCTTTAGGGCCTTGTAACTGTAAGCTTTTACCCCAGATAAATACTCTTTATAAAAGCCATCAGATTCCTGGTACTTTGCATCAGCACCCGTTTGGCTGACTAATAAGAGTACCCTCATTTAAATGTGCAAAAAAGAAACAGGCACATTTAATTTCAATAATATACAAGTATGCAAAATATGATCATTTCAACATACATTAAATATAACATTATTAATTAAATATTTTATATATTTTTGAAAATCAGTGTGTATTTGCATTTATAGCACTTCTGAATTAGGACTAGCCATGTTTCAAGTGCTCAGTGGCCTCATGTAGTTGGTGGCTACCACACTGGACAGCACAGGTCTGAAACAATATGTGGCTTAATTCTGCTTCTATTTAACAATATTGATCAATATATTTTCTTAATAGAATTAGAGTATTAAATATTTTTGTGATACTTCTATCTTAATTTTTCAATTGAATTTATGGCTTAGCAGAATATCTGGGCCTAACAACAGGTTCCATATTTATTAAGTCAGTTAATCTATTTAGCATCTTGTGACACCACTGAGAAACACTTGAACATAATTAATACTTTAAAAGTTAAAGGACTTAAGGGGAAAACGAATAATTTCCCAATGTATATTTTTCTTTAAAAATAAAATGAGAACAGTGGGCATGGTAATAGTTGTAGAAGTAGAGCTGCTCCTTCATGTGAACTATTAAAAACAAGTGAAAAGGAATTAAGATGATAAAGCTCTAATATCAAATACTGAGATTTCCTGTTTCTGATATTCTAAGTCAGAAATGAAACTGGGAGTAAAAAAAAAAAAAGAACCACCAATGCCTTCCATAAAGTTTGCTCCATATATACTTGAAAGAAGTGTTAGTAAGAGTTATCATTTAAGAGTTATCATTTATTGAATAATTAATGTTTGATGGGCTCTAAGTGTTCGTCATACTGTATTTTTCATCTTCACAAGGTAGATATTATATTTCTTTTTACATATAGCAAACTGAGTCTTAGAGTTAATTTAAAGAACTTGTTCAAAGTCAATGTCTTTTAAGAGGTATATATATTTTCTAATTTTGTAATAGTTCATTAAGTCCATGGAGAAAATACGTGATGTGTTATGGAATATATTGACTGTATATTAAAATGGAAGATTCTACTTTGGGCAAACTTGAACGTAACACATACAAGGAAATGCATGTAATAGGATGAAAGGAGAGTGTTCCAACCCAGCCCCTGAAGGGCACAAGTTGGAGCGGCAGCAGGACCAAAGAATGCACCTGGTACTGAGTCAGACTTTATTTGGACTTATGGACAGGAGAGAGTCCCCCAGTGGCTGTGATCCAGAGAATGAAGATAGAGCTCCACAAAGAGAAGGGAAAATGAGGGGTGATATAAGGGGTTTCAGAACAAAGACATTCCATAGAATATGAAAACAGTGATTTAGCTAGGATCTCGTGATGTGCACATATGGGGTATGGTGATGTTATTGCAGGAATGAGGTTTTCCTGTTCTTAGGAGATTATGGTTTACCATATATACATTCTTTCCCTTCTGGGAGGGTTGCTAATCTTTAACTTATGTCTAGGTCATGCAGGCTGAGGGCTTAGGGTGAGGCCAGGCTCTGGGTCCCCACATTAGAGACAATGCACTGATATTTTTTCCCCAAGAGTTATATTTAATCTTGTTAGAGATCATAGTAATATGTTGCCAAATATAGAAAACTAGAATACAAACACATGTATAAAAAAATACAGAGAACAATTTTATGCAGTAGATGTTTTTAATATTACCCCAACCTATAAAATATAAACATCTTCCTCCCTAATTTTAGTAGCAACATATTAGCTATTTAGTTTATGTCATCAGATGGTCGTTCACACAAATTGACTTATTCACTTACTTATTCAATAGATGGTTTTGAAGTCTATTATGTATCACATACTATTTGAAGTACTGGGGATATGGTGGTTATCACGTGATAAACTGGCACATTTGATAGAACTTAAGTTCAACTGTTGAACAAAATATAATAGGATTTTGATTCCTACCAACTTCGTGCAAAAAATTCACATAATCATCTTTTTTTAAAAAACATTAAAGCAACATTGTTGATGTTGCTTAAATTTTCTTCTTCATAGATATTTGCAATTTTGGAGCTGAAAACTGAAATTATTAATGTAAAGATTATTATGGGAATAAAGGTAAAGGTGCTCTGATTACTCTTCATTTAAGTATTATCCCCAAATAAAATATATGTTAAAAGCTAGCCTCTAAACCAAGAACATTTGGAATCTTTTCCTTTGTTGCTTGAAAATACAAAATAATAAAGTACAAAATAGCCATCTTTCTGTTGCAAGGCAATTTGAGAGGTTAATTTGTAAGTGGTCCCTGAATAGATGAAGCTTTTCTTTAAGTTCAGAAGAGTAAAACTGCATTGTTTTGCTAAAGTATCTTCGCTAGAAAGATATTTTCATTTGGAAAGGTTTATGCATTCCTTCTCTGATGAGTTTAGATTCGCTTTTTTTTTTTTAAAGATTTATTTTTATTTATTGATTTATCCCCTCTCCCTTGCTGCTTGTGCTCACTGTCTGCTTTCTGTGTCCATTTGCTGCACATTTCCTCTGTGTCTGCTTGTCTCCCCTTTGATACATCATCTTGCTGGACCAGCTCTCCACATTTGCGGGCCAATAGCAGTCTGCCGGCGCGGGCCAGCTTGCCTTCACCAGGAGGCCCGGGGAACCAAACCCAGGGCCTCCTGCATGGTAGATGGGGCCCAACAGCTTGAGCCACATCCGCTTCCCTAGATTCTCTTTTAAACATCTAAATGACCTGTAATAATAATAGTTAACATTTATTGAACACTTATTCTGTACTAGGTACTTCTCCAAGTATTTTATACATCTTTAGAATTTATGCTCCCCAGCATGACAAAGTTGGACTCAGTTGTAGTTGCCCTACGCATGGCTCTTTGGTCCCTTCTATTTGAACTTAAAATTAGTACTAAAGTTGGTAGGTGTACATCCAAGAGACTTAAATCTTTAGGCTGTCCATGTGTCAGCTGGGCCCTGAATCTCAATGGAGTTCCAACACCTACTATCCAGTTCACTGGACTCACCCAAGACAACAAACAAGGAGGAGATGATGGACAGTGAACATATCAAGGAACTGAGAGTGTCTACAACTGCAAGCAAGAGAGTCCCATCCATTGGCCATATAGGATCAGAGCCCGCCCCACCCTCAATTAAAGGTGGAATGGGCATCACTATCTCAGAATCCTCAGAATTGGGGAATGAACTATGGACTAAAGAAGACTTACTAGTATTCTACTATACACTTATTGTTAGTCTAGCAATGGAAGAAATATCATTGATGTGGAGGCAGTGGCCACTAGAGGTTCTGAGGGTAGGGAGAGGGAAAAACAAGTGTAATAAGAGGGCATTTTCAGCACTTGGGAATCGACCTGAATGACATTACTATGACAGCTACAGGCCATTATATATCTTGCCATAACCTACAGAATTGAGTGGGAGAGAGAGTAAACTCCAATGCATACTATAATCCATGCTTAATGGCAATGCTCCAAAATGTGTTTATTAATTGCAATTTATTTTTTTATGTGTATAAGATCAATCTTTTACTTAGAGAACACTTCTGTTTAGATGCTCAAAACGCTATTATAATTTATGCCTACATTATATCATGAAGTGGGCACTCCATACACATTTGTTCCCTTTCCCCTTACTCATTTATTTAAAGTTGTAGGCTACAATTCAGGAAGAACTACAAGAGAATGATGCCTAAAAGTTTCTTCCTTGAGCCGCAAACACTATTCTTGCAGCCTAGAATGGTATGGACCCCTAAGTAGCAAGTTTGGAGAAAAGGCAAATTCTATCTTAACTTAAAATGCAATCTTGTTTCCTCAAGTAATGCTGCTTCTTATTTCATACAAGGATCAAAAAAGAGGAAAGGAGAAGAATTGTATATTTGGGCATGCATTCCTTAGTAGACATGGGTCCATATTCATAAAAAACACAAACTAAGCCTATAATTTGGGTCAAATATATGGCATACACCTTTACTTATTCTTATTAGCATCGGTCAATGGTTTCCATTTTCAATACCTGCTTTTTAAGCCCAACCTCCAGAGCCTCTGATTCGGTAGGTCTGGGTCTGGGGTCCAAGTATTTACATTTTTATAACACTCTGAGGTGCTACAATGTGCTGCTCCAGAGATACAATCTGAGAACCACTGGCTTAGATAATGCACGTACAATTTGGATTAGTAGCTGCTGTGGCTGTAGTTTATTTGAGCAAATTATGCTATCGGTCAGGCTTACACCAGGTGTTAGGGTGGTCCTTCTATAGGCCATATGAATACACTTATTTATGCATTCATTCACTACTTCTAAGCATCACACACACTGTTATTGAACACCTAATTTGTATCAGGTACTGAAGTAAACCAATGGATATATATATATACACACACAGTCCTTTTCCTGAAGAAGCTCTCAGATTAAAGAAGGACAAAATCTCTTTTTTCAGAATTAGCCAGGGAATAAGCACAAACCATAACTGGAAACCAAGTATGAAAATCAGTGTAAATTCTACAAATATACTTTGTATTATGGCGATATAAATGAGAGACAGCCAACCCACTCAGGGAGGTTAAGGAATGACAATGACAGAATACTTGTAATGAATCTTGGAAAATATAGGGTAAGGAGAAATCACGTAGAGTAGAAAAAAGGTCATAAAACTTAACACTGTTCCTGGTAGATGCCTGGCCTTGCTAGCAATGAAAACCAGGTAAGAAGGGTATAAATGGTATCACCAAAAAGCCTTTCCCATCATTAGAAAACTCAGCTCAATATATATATATATACACTATTTATTGACAGTGGGCTAGTAATAGTGGTTTTGGGGCTCTATATTTGTTTTTCTATTAGAATTCTCTAAGCACTGTGTATCTCTTTTATTCATGTCCCTTCAGACAGGGGTTGACTTATAATGGGTACTCAATAAAACTTTTATGAATAAAGAAATGGGGGAAAAGACATGAAAAAATAATATCATTTAAGATAATTCTTTCTTTATAGCAATTCCTAAAGCAATAACAAAAAAAGATCCCCAAAAGTAAAAGTAATTGTACATGCATTTCAAATTTTCGTCAGTGTTTTTCTTAGAAATTTATTCTAATCATGGTCAATCAGATATTTTGGGTACTTTAGTGTGTTCTTCAATTATAATTTCAGATGTCTAATGTATCTGTTAGACATCTAATTTCCTACCATTAAAGAATACCTACATGTTTCGAAATCTAATGATTTTAAAGGTATTATATCTTACAATTTTGAGGTGATGTATTTGTACTAATTTCCAATTAAAATGATGAATGAAACATATCATTAGCTTATAAAGCATTCATTTCCACAGATAAGTATCTATGCACGCACCTCTCCATGCATGCATTTATTTATTACAGCATCATTCAAAAAGCCAAAACACAAATGGAGACTATGAACTTCCACTTGTAATGAGTGGCATAGCATCAAATATAAGGTTAAAATTTGCTACTGTCAACCAATACAGAAATGACATCACTTGAGTTTAGAAACTGACCATATATTTTGAAATGAATTGAAATAGAAAATCCTTCCATATAACAGGTTTTAAGATCAATTTTTAGGAAATCCAAGCTTTTCTTTTATTAGGAAAGCTCAGATGTTACTGCAAGAGCCAATCAGTGTTGCATAATACAGGTAGTTCCAAACTGCATTTTCCTTAGCCAAGTAGTACAGATGCATGCCCTACAGCAGTGCTAATCTGTTTATTGTTTTAGTAAATCCTTAAGCACTTGCCCAATTACCATAATTTTTCTGAGAAGACATGTTCCTAAAAAGACTGCACATGTGTAACAAGTGAAGTGCTCAAAAAGAAATTATTTTTTTAGACTGTGAAATTCTAACAGATGCTGTCTAAATAATCAAGCCAGGAAAGAACACAAAGGGTAGCTGAATGGAAATAACTTGACAGAAAACCAGGCACCCTTGCCCTGCTCTCAGCTTGGCCTCACATTGGCCATAAAGCCTTAGGCGAAGAACAAATTTGACCCTTTCCCACTCTGAAAATGGGATAATGTCTGTCCTACAGCCTCACAGACATTAATGTGGAGACTTCTGAAATTATAAAGTTTCAATAATTAAATTCAATTAATAACTATTTAGCATCTAGTGTCTGCTGGACACTGGGAAGTCACCAAATAAGAGAGACCTTGTTCTTATAGAGTGGATAGACCAAAAGAGATCCTCAAAAAAAGAATAGGCTTTCTGAAAGGGTTTAGCACTATATAACCTATACATCAGGAGATACAGGGATATGGTAGGAAGGACGTGGGTGAGGAGCTACTTCAGGCCCTGGGAGGGCAGAGGACCCTCCCTGAACGATGAGGGTTTTCTGGGGAAAGAGTTCCCATCAGGAGAATGAATGCAAAAGCCCCGAGGGAGGCCCTGAGTATTATTGGAAAAAGAGAGAGATGGCCACATAGGGAGAACATAGAGAACCAGAGAACTAGGTAAGGCCAGAAAGGAAGCCAAAGATAGGTTCATGCAGCACCTGGTAGAATAAGTTAAAATGTGTGAATCTTAATCTTCGTGAAATAGGAACCGCCTGGAGGGTTTAAAGCTGGAAGTTCTGTTTTCTGATTTATGCTTTTGAAAATATCATGCTACTTCCAAGCATGACTATCAAGGAGACAATTTTTTTTTCAAAAGGGAGACAAGAAAGAAAATTATCACAGTCAGCAGGCTGAGAGTTGAGGGTAGCTTAAGTGTGGAAGCTGTGAAGTGGATCCATTCAGAACCCAATTTAGAGACAGACTGATGAAGCTGCTGTTTCGATGACTCCTTACAGCACGTATGTGAATCAAATGAGAATGTCTTTTTAGATTCTAGCAATTCTAAGCACCCAATCAAGGGTCAGACAGTATACCTTGTCAAGAAAATGATATCACATATAAATCAAATCATGATAATCTATCTAACCTTTTCTAAAGGTTAAAAATATCCATTGAATGTCAAAGAGGATCTTCTGATTTTAAACATCATACAAATATCGACATGATGAATGATGAAAGGAATTTCAGGAAGTTTCACGTGTTTAAAATGTAAGCATAAGAGAAAATTAACGGGCAATGATATGCAAAGGAACCTAAAGACCATCTTGAATTGTTGGGTACACAGAGGACTCTGTATAGAGGACTTTAGGCAGTTCTTGTCATTCACAGAGAACAATAAAGATTATGTATTTTAAGTTCTTAAAATAAAGAGTAAGTTTCATTTATCCTTTGTGGATTGTTGCATGATTTTTTTTTTAATACTAGAAAAGTAGTTTTGATAACATCTCTTAAGAAAAAATTCCACAAAATGATTCTTCTAAGTTTCTTCTAAGTTGGCAGCTTGGTTAGGGGTAAAAAATGTTGACTTTGGGTCTGTATGTCTTGGGTTCAAAGCCAACTCTGACATTTACTATTTTCATGACTACGATCTGGTCATTTCACCTCTCTCTCGTTCTTTCTCAAAAAAGAGAAGTGCTATGATGGTCAAATGATTTAATTTATGTATAATACTTAACACATAGCTAACACTTTAAAATGATAAGCTGTTATTTATATCATAAGAAGTTTTAGAAAATAGACATTTTTAAGGAAGTTAACTTAGGCACCATGAGAAGTATTTTGGGGCTCCTTTGTAGTTCTTCCTTTAGAAATACTCAATTTACAGGGCTTTGCATTCTCTAAAAAAAATTGTCACATATCTCATTCTAAGTGAAAAACAATAAATAGATTCATATTTAATAGAAGTGAATTTAATGAATTTATAGAGTTCAATATTAAATATTTGGAAAAAATGTATTTTGGCAATTGATCATAAGAAAAAAAGACTATGGCGTACATGTTGGGAAAAATAAAATAAACATTCACTGAAAAGTTGATAATGTATATGAGCTTTCTGTTTGATTTTATTTTAAACTTACACAGAGCTCCTGAGGGCCTCAGCTTTATCATCTTATTCAAGCCATACAAACATGTGACATGGCCATTAATCAGCATTCTATACCTGAAGATGGATTTCTCAAAATAAATTTTAAAAATAAAACTGAAGAACAGGAAACTATGTAATATGCTCTATCCTAAGGGAATAAATCACTATTTGGAATATTTTTTGTGTATCAAACAATAAATTTTACTCAAAAGGTAAAGAAGAAAGTAGAGGCCCCATGATCCATTCTCTAGCTAAGGTCTCATTCTTTGGGAATGATTCATATGACAACCAAAAACCAACAGACAAAATCTGCTTCTTTTCAATTCTTGCTTGCAATGCAACAGTGGAAATAGAACAACTCTCTGTGAAACAGAGCACCATGGATCTAATCACATTTTATTTCTTTAGTGGATTGGAATAGTTTAAATTTTCTAAAGTCTAATGAAAAAAACAAGCTTTGTTGTTTTGTTAGATCATTGGTATGGATAAGAACTTTTAATTAAATATTGTAAAACATGAAATATGATTTATTGACTAAAATGTGTTGCCTTGTGTCTTATATAAAATGAAAACTGCTACAATTATCATCATAAAATATTTTTCTTCAAAGCACCTAGCACAGTTTTTATTTTGATAAAAATGTCTCAGAAAAATAGCATTACTAAAGGATTATGGGAAGTTGGTGGATTAGGAAGCTCCAGCATTCTGTCTTTCCACCACAGCAACTATTAAACAGAGAAGAACTGCCTGAAACAACTATTTCAAAACTCTTGGAGCATTTATGTGAATCATAAGCAGAATACTGTATAGCATCCAGGGAAGAGCAGCAGAAAAAGGCTGGTAAATACAGTAAAGGCTAGTAAATTGCTCTCTCCATGGGGTGTAACTGGCACTCAACCCCAACTCTTGCATCACGCAGCCATGGTCCAGTCCTTGGTTAGCTCACTGGTAAGAGAAAGGGACATAAAAATCCTCTCACCCACGACCAGGGATGGGCTTTTGAGTAATGACATTTTATCACCGGGGGATGGCGCTGAGAGTGGCCATTGTTCCAACCCATCTCAAACAAAGTCAGCTGTGAAGACTTAACCTAAGTTTCTTAAGTGTTATGGAGGATAGTTTAAGGGTGTCACTTGCTGGACAGGTAAGAAGACTTAGCTTTGGGGATCTGTGGAAGCAGCTTCTGATTCCCTTTCTGATTCCCTCCCCAAGGCAGTTTGGAGCCATTCTGTGACTTCTTTATGTGTCCCTGGCCTTGGTATAGCAGGGAAATACTGACTTGGGAAACTCCTCTCTAGCATGCCCCCCTCCCAGATTTTGGCCTCCAGGCAAAAGCAGCTTGAGCCCATAATGAAAGCAGTGTAAGAAACAATTGAGGCAGATTGCTTGGGGCAAAGGATGCTATAAACACCCAGAAGAGGGAGAAGGTCTGTCTCCTGGGATATATAGAGGGCATTCAAACTCCTATAATATAGGAATTCCAAAACAACTAAAAAGCATAAGCCAAGGAAAAGATACAGGCCCAGAAAAGATGGGGAGGATGCTGCACTTCGCATTCCCCTTGGGCAGAACTTCATGATAGGAGAACTGACATTCAGGAAAACCTCTATCATATCACAAGCTGGTTATAAAATCAAGAAACAGGCATTTTGAGGAATAAATCACAGTTAACATTTAAAAATATTAAAGTGTACAGTGTACCACAAAAGAGTACAAGACAAGCAAAGAAACAGAAACTGATGGCCCATCAAAAGGCAAAGGATAAGAATGCAGAAAACACCAATGACAAAGACCAGACAGTGGACTTACAAACAAACACTTAAAAAAAAAAAATCTTAAAAATGCTCAAGATGAAGGAAAATACAGAGAAAGAACTTTATAAAGTGTATCAGGAAAACAGTGAATGAAAAATATGAGAATCTTAATAAAGAGACAGGAATCTTAAAAATGAATCAAACAGAACTACTTGAGTTGAAGACCACCATAACTGAAATGAAAACGTCCAAGGAGCACTTCAACAAAAGATTGGAGCTGGCATAAGAAACAAACAGTAAGCCTGAAGACAAGAAAATTGAAATGAGTCAGGCTGAAGAGCAGAAATAAAAAAAGAATTTTAAAAAGTGAAAATAGCCTAAGATACATCTGAGACACCATTAAGCATACCAATATATGGGTTTTGGCAGTCCCAGATAGAGAAAAAAGAAAGGGGCAGAAGGAATATTCTTGGTGTCCCAAAGAACACCAAACTGAATAAACATGAAGAAAAATACACCCCATCATACACTGATCACACTGTTGAAGGCAAAGGACAAGGAGAAAGTTCTGGAAGCTGAAAGAGAAAAGAAGCAGGTTTTATACAAAGGAATCCCAATTGAGTGTTGATTTCTCATCAGGAACCATGGGCAAGAAGGCAGTGAGTTGGAATAATTAAAGTTCTGGGGAAAAAAAAATGGCTGCAAACCAATAATTTTTTTTTTTTTTAAAGATTTTTATTTATTTATTCATTTATCCCCCCCTTGCTGCCCGTGCTCGCCGGGCCAGCCAACCACGCCGTGCAGGCGGGCCCGCCCTCACCAGGAGGCCCCGGGAACCGAACCCGGGGCCTCCCACATGGCAAACGGGAGCCCCACTGATTGAGCCACAGCCGCCTCCCAAACCAATAATTTTATATCTAGTGAAACATCCTTTCAAAAATGAGGGAGAGATTAAGATATTTCCAGATAAACTAAAGCTGAGGGAGTTTATCACAATTAAACCTGACCTGCAAGCAACTGAAAGGAAAGGACCCTAGACAGTGGTTCAAAACAGCATAAAGAAATAAAGAACTCCAGTAAAGATAACTATTTGGTTAACTATAAATACTAGTACTATTGTATTTTTTGGTATGTAAGTCTACTTCTTACTTCCCATGGGTGCTAAAATGCAAGTGCTTGAAAATTAATGGCAAATCTATGGTTGTAGACTTACTCTGTGCAAAGATATAATTCATAACAACTACAAAAAAGGTGGGAAATGAAGGGTTATAGGAAAAGTATGTTTATGCTATTTAAGTCAAATTGTTATCAAACTATATATGGTTATTATATATTTAGGATGTTAAATTTTAATCCCATGTAACCACAAGGAAAATATATGAAAAATATACCCAGTTAGAAATGAGAAAGCATTCAATATGGTAAAACATAAAAAATAAAGTAAATATAAATGTAGGAATTAATGGAAGAATTGAGGGGAAAAAAAGGTATAAGACTTACAAAGACCAAATAGAAAAATGGCAGAGGCAAATCTCGCACTACAAGTAGTAAATTTAAATATAAATGGATTAAACTTTCCAATCAAAAGGCAGTGACTGACAGAATGGATTAAAAAAAAAAAAAAAAATCATGACCCAACTGTATGCTGTCTGCAAAAGATTCTCCTTAAATTCAAAGATACAAGTAGGTAGTAAGTGAAAGGATGGAAAAAACATACCATGCATGTAATAACCAAAGGAGATCTGGGATAGCTGAACTTATATCAGATAAAATAGACTTTGAATAAAAAATGGTTATGAGGGAAAAAGATGCCCATAATATGCAGAGAAATGGGTCAGTTCAACTAGAAGACATAATAATTACAAATATATATGCACATAATAGCAGAGCCCCAAAATATATGATGGAAATACTGGCAGATTTGAAGGGAGAAACTGATGGTTCTACAGGGACACTGTAATACACAATTTTCAATAATGGATAAGATATGTAGACAGAAGGTCAATGAGGAAATACAAGATATGAATGATACCCTAAACCAAGTAGACCTAAAACAGATAAATAGAACACTTCACACCATAACAGCAGAATACATATTCTTCTGAAGTGTAGAAGGATCAAACTCCAGGATGGACCATTTCTTAGGTCACAAAACAAGTCTCAATAAGTAACAAAAATATTCAAATCATACAGTGATCTTGCCCACAACAGAATGAAGCTAGAAGTCAATAACAGGGAGAGAAATGAAAAATTCACAAATAGGTGGAAACTAAACAATGTGCTCTTAAACAACTGTATTAGTCAGCCAAAGAGGTGCTGATGCAAAATACCAGGAATCGGTTGGTCTTTATAAAGGGTATTTATTTGGGGTAGAAATCCACAGTTACCAGGCCATAAAGCATAAGTTTCTTCCCTTACCAAAATCCATTGCCACGTGTTGGAGCAAGACAGCTGCCAATTTTGCCAGGGTTCAGGCTTCTTGGGTTCCTCTCTTCCCGGGACTGTGTTTCTCTCTGGACTTAGCTCCTCTGTTTCCTCCACAAGGTCAGCTGTAGACTATGAGGCTCTCTAGGCTTTGCTTCTCACCACAAGGCCAGCTGTAGACTATCAGGTGAATGGCTTGTCTCTATCCTGGGGCCTTCTCTCCTTCCTCAGGACCAAGCTCTCTTACTTCCCGGGGCTCCGGTTCAAGACTCCAACATCAAAACTGTTCTCTCTATCCTTTGCCTTGCCTTTTATATTTGATTCCCCCACCCACCAAGGGGTGGGGCTCAACACCCTACTGACGTGGCCCAGTTATCGCCCTAATCATAACTTAATCATGCCCAGATTAACAGACCAGTTTTCAAGCATAATCCAATATATATTTTTGGAATTCATAATTACATCAAAACGCCAGACTGCAACAACAACCAATGGGTTAAAATTACAAGTGAAGTTAGGAAATATCTTGAAGCAAGTGAAAATGAAAACATAGTATACCAAAACTTATGGGATGCAACAAATGCAGTGCCGAGAGAGAAATTTATAGCTCTAAATGTTTGCATTAAAATAGAAGAATTATTTCAAATCAGAGACATAAACTCAAAACTGGAAGAATGAGAAAAAAAATAAAAGCAAACTAAAATCAAAGCAAGCAGAAGAAATGAAATAACAAAGATTAGAGCTAAGATAAATGAAATAGAGGACAACAACCATAAAAAACAGAGAATTAAAAAAACCAAAAGTTATTTCTTTGAAAATATGAATAAAATTGATAAAACTTTAGGTAGACAGATGAAGAATAAGGAGAGAGGACACAAATAACACAAATCAGAAATTAAAAGAGGGACATTACTATTGACACTAATGAAAGAAAAGGGACTATAAGATTTATGAATAGAGAAAGTATGCACTAAAATGAAACCACAAACACACAGCTCTGTTGTTTTTAACTTTGCAAAAGTAGCTGCTAACTCAACAAAATGAAACTATGATGTGTTATTGGATATTGTGGGACCTACCCAAATGTTTTTTATTTTTATTTTTTTAATATTTTTTAATGTTTTCATATCAATGTTACAAGTTACTCCAAAAACACAAGATAATAACTACAATAACAATAAATCTGCTTTGATCTGTATTTACACACCCCCTTATATTTGTTCATTCCTTAAACTTGAGGGATTTGGGATGATGTCATTTCTGACTGCTTCGTGCTGAGAAAGGGACATAGATATTATGGGGCAGAAGAAAGGAATTATTTTGCTTGCACTTGAAGATACTGCTTGTTTTGGGGGATGGGAGAAGTCCATCATCATCGTTTTGTTAGTTGTCAAGGACAAGATGGCCTACTGATTTTTGACAAGAGGGCAATGACCACTCAATTGGAAGAAAAGTCTCTTCCAAAGGGTGATGAGAAAACGATCTCCATTTGCAAAAGAAAGAAGGAGGGCCCCTACCTCACAACTTATACAAAAATCAACTCAAAATGGATATGAGCCCAGTATCTAAAATTTCTAGAAGAAAATATAGGGAAATATCTTCAGGACCTTGTGTTAGGTAATAGTTTCTTATCCTTTATACCTACAGTAGAAGCAACAACAACAAAAAAAATAGGTAAAATGGGACCTTAGAAAAATTAAAAACATTTGCACATCAGAGGACTTTGTCATGAAAGTAAAATGACAACCTACACAATAGGAGAAAATATTTGTAAACCACATATCCAATAAAGGTGTAATATACAGAATATATAAAGAAATCCTTTGACTTAACCCAAAAAAGTCAAATGACACATTTTAAAATGGACAAAACCTTGAATAGACATTTCTCCAAAGAAGATATACAAATGGCCAAAAAGTACATGAAAAGATTTTCAACGTCATTAGCCATCAGGGAAATGCAAATCAAAACCACAATGTGATATCATTTCACACCCATTAGAATGGCTGTTATTTAAAAAAATTACAAGTGTTAGAAAGGATGCAGAGCAAAATAGGAACATTCGTTTATTGCTGGTGGTAATGTAAAATGGTGCAGCTCTGTGAAAGGCAGTTTGGCTGTTCCTCAGAAAGTTATGTATAGAATTCCTATATGACCCACAATACATTACCGGGTATATGACCAAAGGAATTGAGAGCTGGGACTTGAACAGTTATTTGCACACCAACTTTCATCAAAGTATCATTGACAATTGCCCAAAGATAGAAGCAACCTAAGTGTCCATCAACTGATGAATAGATTGAAAAAATGTGATATATACCTACAATGGACTATTCATCCATAAAAAGGAATGAAGTCCCGATACGTGCGACAACATGGATGAAACTTGAAGACATCACGTTGAATTAAATAAGCCAGACAAAAAAGGACAAATATTGTATGATTTCACTGATATGAAATAATTAGAATTAGCAAACTCATAGAGTCAGAATCTTGAATATAGGTAACCAGGGGATGGGGTACCAAAGGGAATAGGAATTAACGGTTTAAAATGTACAGCGTTCCTATTTAGAAAGATGGAAGTGTTTTGGTGATGAAAGCACAACCTTGTGAACGTAAATAACCATGCTGAAATATATATCTGAATGTGGTTAAAAGGGGAAATATTAGGTTGTATACTTAGTAATAGTAAAAAAATTTTAAAAAAATATTTAAGACAGAGGAGATCATTTGTCTGTTATATAATGATTCACTCCTTTCTCCTGTTGAAATGGAAATTGTCCAGTTTATGCAGAGGCAAATACGTTTGAATTTGAAGGCTCTTTCAGTAATATTAAAAGGTATGATTTCATTTCATTTGAGTATGTTTAAAAGGGAAATGTTAATTTTCATATATGGAAATAGAATAAAATTTTTAAAAAAAATCCATAGAACAGCACTACACAAAGAGTGAAACCCAAGTTAAATCATGGATTATAGTTAATAACACAATTATAAAAATGTGCTTTCATCAATTGTAACAAATGTACCACACCAATGCAAAGTATTAATAATAAGGTGGTATACAGGAATTCTGTATTTTATGCATGATTGTTCTGTAATCACACAACTTCTCTAATAAAATACACAAGTAAACAAATTTAACATTACTTTTATGTTGATACACATAGGTTCGCTCTGCAATAAACTCAAATATTTTGAAAAATTTTATTTGAAAATCACAGTTTCAGTTTTATTAAGAAAAATAAAAAATGTACACTGATTTTCCTAGTTGTCAGTCTTAAATATAAAGATGATTTAAATGTTTAAAATTTAAAGGCAGTTTATATCTGTTTACCATGATTTTTCAAAAATACTGGAATAGTGTTTATTTGAGTCAAACTAATAATGAGTTGTAGTGGGATAGAATTTCAAAACAAAAGCTTTGAAAATCATAAAATTATGTATAATTTTATCACTGTATAAATAATAGGGTTTACATAACCATGCATATAAAAGGCCTCCAATGCTACTTTACTTTTTTTGTGAGAATCTCCTCTTTAAAAAAGTGGTTTTGCAGGTTCTAGATGTACTCATTGTCTCAAGGATAGGCCATTTCATAATTACACTATTTCATTGTTAGGAATCCTTTGGGTTTTGTCAAAATCTGTGCTTTCTCGTTGATTCCAGTTCTCTCTTCTGGGCAATAAAACAAAATATCTATAATCTCTTCCACATAAAAAATGCTGAAAAAATTTTAGAAAGTTATCCCTTCTATTCTAAAGCTTTTCTCATCTAGGCCAAACATCCCCAGTTCCCTCAACCATTTCTGAAATTACTAGATGACAGAATTCTCACTCTCCAAGTTGTAGTCATCTAGTGGTCAGTTTTCCTCTTTTACCCAGAACAAGCCAAGTATCTAATTATGGTTTATCATTTCTCTTAAGAAATAGGAATTAGAAGACAGGTGCTGAAATAATGCTGTCATCACTTGGAATTAATTTCTCTTCTTGTAAAATAAAAAGAGTTTATTTTTTGAAATATATTAGCCCTGACTAGCACACAGACTTGTGGTACATATCAAATTAAAAGGTAATTTAATTATTCCTTTGAACACTGATATTCCTTTGAACACTGTAAAGTATTATAAAGGTGTGGGGCAGTAAATATTGTTTTATTTTTCAGCATTCTCTTAAATATTAATTGCCATTTAAAAAATTTTATCTAGATAATATTTGATCTTTTACTCATGAACTATTACTAAATGTGTACTATAATACCAGTCATTTACTTAATGCCTATTAACTCACAAGCATCATATTGATGCTTTACACATGGTATTTATTAATAGACAGGATCTTGTAGTTGGGGAATTCCGATTCTATTTTTATGTAGTATTATATACATAGCCTTATTAAATTTTCCTTGTTGGTTTCAGAACACTGTTTTCTGGATCAGTGAAATTCAAATGTTTTTAGTTATAACTCACTATTTTTAAAAAATAATTGAGCATACATTTGATACATCTATATTTTTTTGTATATAAATCACATTTATATCAACAAATACAGTAATATATGCATTAGTAAAATTAGTAAATTTTAAAGGAGGATCTAAATTTAAACGGCAGCACTAAAATTTTAATTTGTTTATGTCACAGTGGGGATATCCTGTGCGTCTGTTGGGTTATTATGGGCAACACGTTTTAAAAGACCACTGTTCTAGATCATGGCTTGGCAAACTAAGGCCTGCAGGACAAATCTGGCCCACCATCTGTCTTTGTCTACAGCCTCAAAAAGAGAAATCAAAAGAAGACTACTATGTTTTGACACTTGAAAATTATATGAAATTCAAATTTTGGCATTCATAAATAAACTTTTATTGGAACACAGCCCGACTCATTCATGTGCCATGGCTATTTGCATACCATGTTGCCTAGGGCATACTTCCATTGAGTAGTTTTGACAAAGTTGTATGGCCCATAAAGCCTAAACTATTTACTATTTGACACACAAAAGAAAAAGCTCACCCCTGCTGTCAACCAATGAACACTTATTTTTATTAAAAAGATGGTGACAGTCATTGGAAATACAACATTGTGTAGTTAAAGGAGGATCGGCCTGAGAGTTTGAGACTTAGGTTATACTTTTAGTTGTCGCTCAGTAGCTACACATGCCCTGGCATGATCTTGTTTCTTGTCATTCAGTTCTGCATTTGTAAGATGATGACATTGAATTACATGAGCCTTCAATCCTCCAAAGTTCTTCAGTTTTATTTTCCTGAAATGTGTCACACATATTTAATACCTCTAATATGTATGCTGTATCATAAGAATATGGTTCAGAGTCTTTTTAGGCTTGATGGAATCAACTCACTATAGTAATAATAAACATAAGTCTTTGATAATACAGTTGGCATCATTTAGTGTATAACTAAGAAATGCATTTTCAAATTATTATGCTTGAAAGGACAGAACTGCTATTTAGGAAAGAGAATGCATCAGCATAAATAAATTATGACCTCCAAAACCATCAAAATGTAAATCCAACTTAATGAGAAATCAAATACCCTAGAATTTACCATTAAATCAACAATTTAATCTTGAATATATAAAATTCATTTCACATTTTAGAGAGTCTTGTAAAATCTTTTTCTTAGCTCTCTTGGTTGCAATCTAGAATTAACCTACCCATTTGGTTTTGCGTTTACTCTGAAAAATAATTAAAGCTAACAGAAAGCAAGTAATGTATGAAATATAATATTAAAATCCAACCATTTATATGAGACTTTTAATGTTTTCAATAAATAGAAATAAGTTCCTTGTCTTTTTAATAAGTGGGTATGCTAATGTTAACATTCTGAACTAATTCTCTGGATTAATTTATTAACAGTGCTAAATAAATATTATAGACCTTCTGGTAGAAAGCATGTAATTATGATGAAGAAATGTTTTCATCTGAAGCAGTTACACCTTATGAAAGTATTACAGGAAAAGTATGCCAAATCACAGAGGTAGATTTTCCAGATGTCTAGGAAATCCCCCTCCTGTGTGAAAAATATTTGGAATCTAAATACATTCTCTGAGGACAAATAGGTTACCAGTTTCTCTCCACCTTTATACTTATCTGACTAAAGTCTGTTGGTGATAATGAAGGAGCATAACATTCTCAGACATTGAAATTGTGACTCTATTGGTGTGGTGGCCTAATTTCAGAAGGAAAAAAATTAGTACACAGGATGGAACACGCACTAACATTTTAAAAGACAAGGAGGAAGATATTTAATACCAGATTTGCCCCAGAAAATCTAATATGTACAATTGCTACATCTATTTGAAGTACAAGGTGAAACTTGACAATAAGTATACTGAAACATAAACATAAATATTCTAGGACTTTGTGTTGAACAATTTATTGGTTACTATCTAATAACAGAGAAGGAATGAGGAGATTATAGAGTTGATATATCTCCAGCTTCTAGAGAGAAAGCTCTTCTATTAGAATACTTACATACTACTTGAGGGTGCATTTTTCTTCTTTTCCATTTCTATATTTCTAGCACATAGAATTATGCCTGGCATGCAGTTGGCTACCAGTAAATAGTTTTTGAATAAACAAAGGATGCAATGGGGATGGCTATGATATTAGATGCAAATATCCTAGAAAATCTACACTTCCAGTGCTTTGAAAATGGCTACATTGACCATATTATATTAAGCAGTCTTCCCTGGTAATGGTACTGAATGAGTTAATCAATCAATTAATTAATATCTAAATAATTTTTGAGTGTCAATCATTTGCCAGTATTGTTCTAGGCACTGGAAATAAAACAATGCATCAAACACAGTTTCTGACCTCATGGATGTTATATTCTAGTGGAGAGAGCGAGACAGTAAATAAAATATTGTTATGTCAGAAGGTGCTCGGTGCAGTGGAGAAAATTAAAGCAGGGTAAGGAGGTCAGGAAATACCAGATACATTAAAAGGTACGTTTTGATGATAAAAATTAGCCTGAAAGTTCTCTTATATTTTTCTTTCTTTTTGATTATTTTTGTTTTCTTTCATCATTTTCCTACCCTATAAGTGGACATAAGATGTCTTTGATTTGAAGCACACACAGTAGCCAAGCTGATAGCACAAATCTTTATTAAATATCCAACCTACGATGACTTCCCATCACAGAGTCCTTACAATGGTCTACAAGGTCACATGATCTGCATCCGACCCACACTCCTCTCTGGCACCATTGAAAAAACTTCCCCATGCCTCACTCCATCCAGCCATACTGTCTTCCAGCTGCTGCTTTAATACTACAAACTCTCTCACACTGCAGGGAGATTGCACAGGCTGTTTCTTATGCCTGGGCCATCTGGGTTAAGTTTAAGCTCTTGGACTGTGGAAATAACTGCCTTGTTTGAATCCCATTGCCATCTCTGCTAGCCCATGACCTTGTTCAAGTTGCTTTCCCTCTCTGTACCTCAGTTTCCTCATCTTTAAAAAGGAGTTATTACCTAGTTCACACATGGTTGTGAGAATTAACTGAAGTAATGGAGGTAAAACATTTAAAATAGTGCCTGGAACATAATAATACTATTTAAGTGTGTGCAAGTGAGCACAAGTCTCTCCTCATTTTCTGCATGTCTTTACTCAGAAAAGCCTGCTGTGAGCTCCTTATTTAAAATTACAACCCCTCCCATCACTCCCTATCCCCCATTTCCATTTTTTTATTGTGCATCACAGCACTTACCACCATTAACAGATTATCTGACTGTCTCATTTAGTTTAACTGTCTTCTACAACTAAAATATTTGATCTATGAAGGGCTTTTGTCTGAGTGATTGTTGTGTCCCCAGGACAGTGCCTTGCCAATAGTAGGTGCTCAATAAATTGATGCTGAATGAAGGAATGAATGCCAGAGTAAATGAACCTATTCAGCAGAGACGACCTAATAACGTTTACAGATATCTTGCATATACCAACAACATGCTAGAAAAGTAGGTTAGTGGTTTTGTGGCATCCAAATAATTGTTTCAAATTTGAAACAAACCTTTAATTCACTTGTTTTTTGCTACATTAAAAAAAGAAGCAAAACTGACTGTTTTCCCCTTCTATTTACTGGAATTTCTGGGTCTGCTTTTATAAATTTCAAGTTAAATAAACCAATTTAGAGGAATCAGAATTCAAACTATATTAAGATCTTTAGTACATATTTACTAAGTATATTATTTTTATAAACATCTTCTATAAGTATATAGTGCATTACAGACACAAATACGTACATTGAAAACTATACCAGGGAATGACAGCTTCATTTTGATAAAAAAATTCTGTACAAATGGCTTACTCATAAATATGTTTGAAAATTTCATTGTGTACTCATATATAAAGGTCAAATTCAATTGTAATTATTAATTTTGAGTGATTTAAATAATTTTAAATTTATTAAATTTCTCATTTATAGAATTAAAATATTATATTAATTTCTTGATGCTATTTATTATGTGTTTATTTTGAACTTTAAGTAAACTTATGTTGGTTTAAGAAATATGAAATTCAGGCATGAATTATAGAGGTGACTCAGTTTAATGATTGTGTTTATTTTCCTTTGCCTTTGTCAAGTTGCCATGTTTTCTAATAGATTCATTACTCATAAGAACAATTCTTGGACAATTGCCCACTTCATTTCTGAAACTGTTTGCCTATTTTATCACTTTACTACAAACGGCATGATCATATTGCACTAAATATGTTGTCCATTTCTAAGCTTTCTTGCCAGAATATTATGTCACCTAATTACCAAAATAAAGGTCAATGTTATAGTTTCAAGTTGTGCTTTAGCTTTTAGGTTAATGTAATCCAATTTATTGAGCACCTACGCTGAGTCCTTTCGGTGGGTGAAGCATTAAGGCAGGTGTTGGGTGAATATAAAATTAATGAAACAAAATCTGTTTTTGCACTAAAGTAACTTACCCTCTACTCTGTTGAGTTAGTTATATGATATTGGCTTCATATAGAATGCTATTATCCAGAATAGTATAGAACAGTTTGGAAATGATGATGACAATATCTACCTTGAGCTACAAATATTAAAATTGACTTTACAGTTCTTGGCTCTTGGTTATATTCAGTAAATAATAATTTTTTAGTGATTCTTTAAGAAGCTAAAAATACACTGGCCAAAATTTAAAATTTCAGAGGATTCTACAAAGTGATGAGACAAAATTTTAAGGCATATTTTATCTTAAATTGGTTATATTAGAGGCAGTAAACTTATTTCAATAATGTTAGTGTTCACAGCATTTGGACAATTACTCTTTTGGAATTATCTCCTTAGGCTAAACATTACCAAAGAATTATCAGTCTCATTTCTTTAGGCACACACTAATTTTTTTACTTGCAAATGGTATTTTACTGCTTAATTATCTACCTTATTTATATTCCAAATCACTGACTATCTCTTGGCTCCTGGCAAAAGCTGTTTGCCACCAGAAAACCAAGGTTGCCAATGACCTATATGTTCCTAAGTCCATTGGTCAGATTTTGGTCCTTGTCTGACTTAACCTACCTATATTGATCCCTGTCTTCTACTGATATGTCTACTTCACTTGACTTCTTAAACATTTGCCTCTTTTGCTTTTCTTCCTACCTCTCTGTCTATTCTTTCACAGTCTCATTTGCTGGTACTTCTACAACATCCCAACTTTTAAAGAGCCCTGGGACCTGTTCTTTTTTTATATCTATAGTTATTCATTTGGCAATCTCATCCAGTCTCGTGGATTTAAATACCATCTATATGTTGATAGTTTCCAATTTTATTTGTCTTTCCAGACTTCTTACCTGAACTCCGCACTCGTATATGTAGCTATCAACTTGACACATTGATTTTTATGTCTAATAGACATCTCAATCTCAATATACTCAAAAATTGGACTCTGGCTTTACCCATGCAGCCTTTCTCATCTCAAATAAATGCGAACTCCAATTTCATGTTATTCTGGCCAAAAACCTTTAAACTAATTTGACTCATCTCTTTCTCTCTCACTCCACACCAATTCTCTAATACAACAACAAATCCTATTAACTATAGCTTCAAAATATGCTCCTCTGAACACTTTTCACTCTTTCTACTGCTTACCAGCCAGACTGAGCCACCATTTCACACTTGGGTGATGGCAAAAATCTCCTGATTGGTCTTTCTGCTTCCCTTCTCAACATAGCCAAAGGAACGATCATGTTTAAATATAAATCAGTGCATAATATGCTTCTGCACAAAATCTGTTTAACGGTGGAAAAAGCCAAAGTCCTTGCAGTGACCAACAAGATCCTACTTGATCTTCCCCATCCCCTTACTTCTCTGATTTTGTGTGCTCTTTCCTCCCTCTTGTTCACTCTTCTCCAGATACACTGGCCTTACAGCTTTTCCTCAAACATGTCTGGAACACCCTGTGTGCCATAGGGTCTTTGCACTTTCTGTTCTCTCTGATTATAATACATGGCTCACTCTTACTCTGCCTACAAATATATATTCAATTGTCACCTTCCACAGTCACTATTTGGAATTGCAATGCAACCCCAACACCTTTCCTTCCTCTTTCTCTTTCTAGCTTTATTTTTCCTTAGTACTTGTCAACATCTGACCTACTATATATGTTACCTATTGTGGCAGTTTGGTATTGTTTCTGAATTCCAGAAATAGATATTGGATTGTGTTTGTGCACTGGTCTGTTCCTCTGGTCATATTAGATTGTATTAGATTCAGAGGTTTCACTTTTACTTTATTAAATCAAGATTAGGGCTTTTATTTGACCACGTCATTAGGGTGATTCAGTTTGCGTCCCCACTCCCTTGGTGGGGATAAAACAGACTCTCCCACGGAAGTAGACATGCAGAAGCTGATATTCAGGAAGAGAGAGTGCTCCATAGACACGGCCCCGGGAAGAGAGATGAGACTGATAGCCTACAGCTGACCTTGTGGAGAGAACAGAGCAGCTGAGCCCAGAAAGAAATGAGCCAGAGACAGACAAGCCTTATGCCAGCTTACAGCTGAAATAGGAAGAAGCTTGGACCATGGAGCCTTAAGAGGAAGGAGGAAGGCTGAACCCTCGCAGAGATCACCCGCCATCTTGCGTCAACACGTGGCAACAAATTTGGGTGAGAAAGTACCTCTTATGGTACTGAGGTGGACTCTTTAGGATCTGGTAACTGTAAGTTTCTACTTCAAATAAATACCCTTTATAAAAGCCAACAGAGTTCTGGTACTTTGCATCAGCACCCCTTTGGCTGACTAACACACCTATCTACTTTTGCATTGTCTGTTTTCTTACATTAAAATGCAAGATCCCTGAGAGCCAAGATCTTTTTCTGTCTGTTACCTTGATCAGCATCTAACTTACAGAAGACTGAAGTTTCTAGATATGCTTTTATAAATTTCATATTTAAGACACCAATTTAGAGGTATCAGAATTCAATAAATTAAATGAACAAATAAAGAAAAGTTTACGACTCATGCAGTTTTTAAAAGAACATATTTGATTCTTATATTTTATCTTTACCACTCTAGTTTCTTTAGGTCTGGATTATGTCTTGCTCTTGACTTACTCTCCACTCCACTCCAGTGACTTTGATCTTACAATTTAATCTAATTTTAACTACAATTCTTGTGTCTAGATACCGTGAGGCTTGGCTCTACAAACTTGACAGGTGGGACAGTCTGTTTTCTCTACTGGCTCTACCTGAAGTTGTTTGCTGTACCAACACCAAGAGTCTATCATTCCAGTTTCTCAAAATTAAGTCTCTGCCAGTTTGGTTGGATTTTCTTCCATCACCTGTAATGGATTTGTCTCTCTTGCACCTGGATGCATCCAAAGGATAATATCTACCTCACCCAAAAAGGCATGTCAGAATCAATTTCTTTGCTTCTTCCAGACTGCTTCATACCATTGCAATCTTCCCCAGCTATACCACAAGATACAACAAGTACCCAGAGTGCCCAACTACCTGTTTATGATCTTTTACTTTCTCAGATTTAAGCCATCTCAGGTGAACTTGGAGCCTGGCCTGAAAGAGTGAAAAGTGAACCTCTAGATGTCTGGTTTGGAATTCTCTCATCTAAGGAGAGTGAAAATAATTCCCCCTTTTCAGATGGTAAGAAGCCAACTTCACTCAGGAATATACCTTTGCACCACCACATTCTGAGTACTTCCTATTTCCTAGGAGCTAGCATGCAAAAAAAGAAAGGAAAGGGAAAGGGAAAGGGAAATGGAAAGGGAAAGAGAAAGGGAGAGAGGGAAAGGGAAAGGGAAAAGGAAAGGGAAAGGGAAAGGAAAGGAAGAAAATACCTGTTCTTCTGAAAAAAACATGAATGCAAACAATTTTCAAGAAATCCTTAAATCCTATAATAGAAGTATGCATAGGGAATATATTACTGAGAGGCAGGGAAAGGGAGAAAAGCATGTGCAAAACTAAGCAGGCTAGCAAAAATCTGGTATTTCTGGATGTATTCTAGAGTTCAACATGGCTGATACAGAGTGACTATAAGTGATTGGAGATGATATAAAAGCGCTTGATAGATGTGACTAGGCAATTCATGAATAGGGGAACCAGAAATGACTCCCAAGTATATCAGTGACTGCATGAATTCCTTAGTAATAATATAAAAGCCAGTAAAATCACAAAGCAATATTATATTCTGCCTAGGCAATTGACAAAATTTGCAAGGTAGGTAAGTCAAAGTGTTGGTGAGAACACGAAAAACCAGGAACCCTCATGAATTCCTGACTTGTAGAGCCATCTGGAAGTAAATCTGTCTGCACTTAATGAATTAAGTATGCATGTAGCATTTCATTGGAATGAAATCCCTGGTAAAATTATTTTTGTCACACAGGTTCAGAAAATGACTGCTTTGAAGAAGACAACGGTTGAATGTGTGAGCTATGGCTATATAATAGTAGAACAAATGTCCATGTACCACCAAAAATGCTTCTGGGAAGGAAAGAGAGGATTTACATGGATAAGTGACTGAGGCTTCACTTTTTTTCTTCATTTCTTTCTGACATTGGACTTTGTCACCACATTCACTGCACATCTTAACACTTCCTATCTTATTTTTCTCGGTTCACTTATTTCCCAATGGATCTATATGTCTTATTTTTTCATTTTAGCTTTTAGTCACTACCACACTTATATTAAACTTTTAGTTCATTTATTTTAAATATTTTGTTCCATATAATTTTCTATTAAGATTCTGATTAATATTATTATTATAGTACTTATTTGTCTTCATACATGAATTGGAGAAATAATGTGCCACCTCTATTTACTACATTAGAAGCTTCTTCTCTGATTTCTACCCATTTGATTCATGTAATTTACACGTCTAGTATGTAAAATTTAATTCAATCAGAACAAAGAGTAGATGGAAACTTTTAATCAGGAAAATTTTCCTGAGGTAGGTGAGTTGGGAAAAAGTTATTTTATTTATGTTGGAGCAACTAAAAGAGGAGGGCATTCCAATTGATGGGAAACTCAAAGGCATGCAAATGAATAGCATGGAAGCATGGAAAGTTGGCTGAATTTAGCAGGAGGCAAGAGTCAATCTGTAGTGGGAAATGATAAAATAAGAGAGGTACAAAAGTGCTAGTTGACAGAGGACCTTGAATTTTAGGCCAAGAGTTTAGATTTGATATGGTAGGAGTAGCTTGTTCTTGAACAGGAAGGTGATATGATAAAAATGGTATTTGAAGAAGATTATTTTAGCAGTTTACAAAGGAATAATTGTAGTAAAGAGAGACTGGAATTAGGATCACCAGCAAAGAAGTTATTGTAACCTTTGTGTATAAAATAGGCCTGAAATAATGTAAAAAAGGAAAAAATGCTGAATATGCCAGACACAAGAAAACAAGAGATTTCAAGGACTGTTTCTTAGACCACATGTTTCAGAATAACCTGGGATGTTTGTTAAAAATTTATATTCTTGAACTATACCCCAAAACTAATGCTATTTTTTCAGGGTGGGGACTAGGAATGAGATTTTTTTGTTTCTGTTTTGTTTTGTTTTAGCAAATTCCCTGTGTGATTTATCATCTTAAAGTTCAAGAATTTCTGATATAGAGGTAGAATTAAGAAAACTTGCTGACTCTACTTAAGAGGGAATGAGGGAGAAAAGAATACAGTGAGTATATGGCAGCCTTTTGAGGGCTCATAAAGAGTGGTAGAGCAATGACAGAACAATGGAAATTTGTTGTAAAGAAACTGAGCAATCACAGCAGAAAGGGGTTAAATTATGTGAGCAATATGTTAGGATTAAAATGAAAGAAAAATCCTAACAAAAATGGACTTGAGACAATGAGAGTTATGGAAGCTTTGTATTAAGCACAAACATTTGCAAATGTTGAAATATTGATGACATTTGAAACCATTAAATACTGGGTGTTGCTTTATACAAACAACTACAACCAAAAAAACAAGGAGTCCTTGACACAGGGATTCTTAAAGTTAAGTAGTGGAAAGAAGAAAATTCAGCAGTGAAGGAAAAATAGTAAATAAAGATGTAGAAAAGATCTCTGGCTACCTTCTGTGCAAAGCTTGAAAAACATAATAGTTAAAATTATTAAGAAGGAGATTTGCTTAGGTATGCTCTTTCTAAGACCCTTGGATTTTATGCCATAAAACCTAGATTTTATTTCTCAAACTTTAATTAGGACGAGGACTACTTGGTGTCTTTATTTTTTAAAAAATCAGATTCTCAGGCCCCAGTCCAGAACTAAGTCAGAAAACCTAGAATAAAAGCCCAGGAATCAGTATTTGGCAAGTTTCTCAGGTTATTCTTATGGTTGCTCAGAGATTTTCTACTGAGATTCAACTGCTTGTAATTCCTAAACAATCCACAGAGGATGGTGATGTATGTTGAGATAAAACTGATATAAAATATAGACCCATTTCTAAGCATGGCCAACTGAAATTGCATAAGTCACAAGTGGAAGCACACTTCTAGATGAAAAACAGCAGTGTTTCTCAAGCAGAGGTGATTTTGTCCCCCACGGGACATGTGGTAACTCTGGAGGCAATTTTAGTTGTCATAACTAGTGCATATAGTGGGTAAGGGCCAATGATACTGCTAAACATCCTACAATACACAGGACAGCCCCCCCACCCCTACCTTATCCAGAAAAAAAATCATCTGACCCAACATTTTAAGACGTACAGGGAAGGCCTTAGAGACAGAAGCCTGAGGGAACAGCCAAAAATCGGAAGTCAACAGAACTTGGAAGAGAAAGGAAAAGACTCTGCCATGTGCATTGCCAAGTGACAGAAAAACCAAGAACCAAGGATAGCTGGCAGCTGGCCCCAGAATGCCAGTCTTCAGGAAGAAGCATCACTTTGCGGATGACTAGATTTGAGACTTTTCCTAGCCTCAATACCAAAAGCCAATAACTTTCTATTGTTTAAGCTAACCCATTGTATGATATTTGTTTCAGCACCTGGGAAACTAAAACAAGTGCTGAGGTTGAATAATGAAATGAAAAGAAGTAACAGCTAAATGTAATATATGGCCCTAGTTTGGATGAGAGTTTAAAATAAAAAATAACAGCAACAGAAACAGCTGCTATAAAAGGCAATCTGGGGGGCACTTGTGGGAATTTTGTATGTGGTCTATGTACAATATGGGCTTATTATTATTTTTCTAAGGTGAGATGTCATTATGGTTATAAAGGTGAATGTAATTGATGAAAATGGTTATATAAGACATCCCCTCAGAAAAGTCTCCTCAGAAACAACTAATAAATGGGCAAAGCCCACTTGCTTGGAACTGTGGAAGACGATAGAGATTGGAGCAGGGCTCAAAAAATGCTTAAGTGAAGGGTGGAAAACACAGCAACATGGCCTGAGGACCTCCTGCAGTGGTCCCAGACTGCAGACCTATTCACAGCAGTTAGAAGCCCACACATATACAGGCACAGGGTTCCTAGGCCACAGAGACACAGAGCAGAACCCAAGCAGCTGGTGAGCATTTGCATACAAAAGGGCCCCCAGGAAACAAAAGAGACCTTCAAGCAAAACTGCTGGCAAGAAGTGCACACACCCAACCCAGACTCTAATTGCTGGAGCACCTAAATGAAAATAACATTGAATTTTTGGCTTCCTTAGGAGTGACAACCTAATGGAAAGAAAAGGGACCCCCCAGTGGAACTATTGGCAAGTGGTAAACACATCCAACCCAGTCTCTAATTGCTGGAACAGTTAAATGAAAAAATGTTTTTTGAATGCTGACCCCATCTGGCTCCCAAGGATGTGAAACCCCAATGTGCAAGTTATAGGAGGCAGAAAAAAGTAATGAAAAAAAAAAAAAAAAAGGAAAACTGAACTGCTGTAGATCAGATGGGTCCCAGAACTAAAAAGTGTAATGAAAAGGAGGCATTGAGGAAGGCAGAGCAAATGAAGAAATAACAAGAGTTGGGGAGAAAATTCTTCACAAAACCAAAAGAACAGATTGAGACTCCTAGAAAAGGAGCAGAGGAAAGGAAGTCTACTCCTAGAAGTAAAACAATTACATATAAAAGGGCAATCTTAAATGTTATAACACTGTCCTGGGAAAGAAACAGGTGCAGAAGACCTGAGAAAATCGGAGCAGTTAAACATGGGCTGCTGTAAATTTTGTATATAAGCTAGACCAAGAATTGAGTAAGAGCCTTAACACAGAGCCAATCTAAAATAAAGCCCTAGGCAAGGAAACTGACTTTCAGAGTTAGCATATCAAAATAATCAGATGCCCAAATATCAGCAAAATATTACAAGCCATACCAAGAAGTAGGAAGATATAGTTCAGTCCATGGAACACGTTAAAACTTCAGAGGAGACACATACAATAGTAGTTGGACACTTCAATATGCCACTTTCATCAATAGATAGATCATCTAGACAGAAGACCAATAAAGAAACAGAGATCTTTAATAAAATGATAAATGAACTAGACTTAACAGACATGTACAGAACACTGCACTCCAAACAGCAAGATACACAGTCCTCTCAAGTACAGATGGATTGTTCTCAAGATAGAAGACATTTGGATTACAAAACAAGTCACAATAAATTTTTAAAAGATTGTGCTTAAACAAAGCATCTCCTCTGATCAATGTGGAATGAAGGTAGAAATCAATAACAGGCAGAAATTGGAGAATCCACAAATAAGTGAAAGTTAAATTACACACTCTAAAACAATCAATGGGTCAAAGAGAAAAGCACAAGGGAAATCAGTAAATATCTTGAGACAAACGAAAATGAGAACCCAACATATAAAAACTTATGGGACGCAACAAAGGCAGTGCTCAGAGGGAAATTTATAGCCCTAAATGCTTACATTAAAAAAATGAGGAAAGAGGTCAATCAAAGCTGTAAACTCACACCTGGAGGAACAAGAAAAAGAACTGAAAACTAAATTCAAAGCAAGCAGAGGGAAAGAAAAATAACAGAAATTAGAGAAGAAATAAATAAAATAGAGATAAAGGGGAAAAAAAGCACAATAGAGAGCATTAACAAAACCAAGAGCTTTTATTGAAAAGATCAATAATATTGACAAACTTTTAGCTAGACTGACAAAGAAAAAAAGAGAGAGGGTGTAAATAATTAAAATTAGAAATGAAAGGGGACGTTACCACTGATATAAAAAGGACCATAAGATGATACTTTGAACATCTCTATGCCAACAAATTAGAAAACTTTAATGAAATGGACAAGTTCCCAGAAACACACAAATAACCTACACTGACTCAAGAAGAAATAGATGATCTCAACAAACCAATTAGTAAAGAGACTGAGTCACTTATCAGAAACATCTCAACAAAGAAAAGCCCAGGACTAGATGGTTTCACAGGGAATTTTTATCAAACATTCCAAGAAAACTTAACACCAATCCTGCTCAAACTCTTCCAAAAAATGAGGAAGAGAGAACACTTCCTAACTCATTCCAGGAGGCCAACATCACCCTCATACAAATGCCAGATAAGGATACCACAATAAAAGAAAATCACAGACCAATATCTCTTATGAATATAGATGCAAAAGTCCTCAACAAAATACTAGCAAACCAAATCCAACTGCACATTAAAAGAATTATTCACCATGATCAAGTGAGATTTATGCAGGTATGCAAGGGTGGTTTAGCATAAGAAAATCACCACATTAACAGAATGAAGGGAAAAATAAACACATGATCATCTCAAATAACACAGAAAATGCACATGACAAAATCCAGCACTGTTTCTTGATAAAAACCTCAACTAGAAATAGAAGAAAACTTCTTCAACATGATAAAAAAGCATATATGAAAACCTACCACAAACATCATATTCAATGGTCAAAGACTGAACACCTTCCCTCTTATATCTGGAATAAGAAAAAGATGATCAAAGTCACCACTTTTATTGAACATGGTACTGGAAGTTCTAGCCAGAGCAATTAGACAAGAAAAAGAAGTAAAATGCATCAAAATTGGAAAAGAAGAAGTAGAGCATTCACAATTTGTAGATGACATGCTCCTATTTATATAAAGTCCTGAAAAATCTATAGCCAAGCTACTAAAGCTAATAAATTCATAAAATTTGCAGAGTAAAAGATCAACACCAAAAAGTCAGTAATGTTTCTATACATGAGTATCGAACAATCTGAGGAAGAAATAGAGATACAATTCCATTTACAGTTGAAACTAGAAGAATCATAGGAAAAAATTTAACCAAGGATGTAAAGGACTTATACACAGAAAATTATAAAGCATTGCTTGAAGAAATCAAAGAAGTGAGTAAATATAAGGGCATTCCATATTCACGGATTGAAAGACTAAATATTGTCAAGAAGTCAATTCTACCCAAAATGATTTTCAGGTTTAACACAATCCCAATAAAAAGTCCAGCAGCCTTCTTTGTAGAAATGGAAAAGCAATTTATCAAATTTATTTGGAAGAGTAAGGGGCCCTAAATATCCAAAAAAAATCTTGAAAAAGAGGAACAAAGTTGGAGGAGTCACAGTTCCTAACTTTAAAACTTATTGCAAAGCAACAGTGATCAAAACAGCATGCTACTGGCACAGGAATAGGTATATAGACCAATGGAATTGAACTGAGAGTTCAGAAACAGACACTCACGTTTATGGCCATTTTGACAGCACTGCCAAGTCCATTCAACTGGGAAAGAATAGTCTTTTCAACAAATGGTGCTGGGAGAACTGGATGTCTATATGCAAAAGAATGAATGAGGACCCCTACCTCACACCATGACAAAAATTAACTCAAAATGGATCAATGACCTAAATATAAGAACTGAGACTCCTAGAAGACAACTTAGGAAAGTGTCTCCAGGACCTTGTAATATGCAATTGTTTCTTAGATCTTATACCAAAAGCATAAGCAGCAAAAGAAAAAAAGAAAGAAAAAAAAAAAAAAAAAAACAGACATGGACCTCATAAAATTAAAAACTTGTGTGCATCAAAGGACTCCATCAAGAAAGTAAAAAAGCAACCTATAGAATGTGAGATAATATTTGGAAACCACATATCTGATAAGGGTTTAATTTCCAGACTCTATTAATAATCCTATAAATCAAGAACAAAATGACAACCCAATCAAATATGGTCAAAGGAATTGAATAGGCATTTCTCCAAAGTAGATATACAAACAGCCAAAAAGCATATGAAAAGGTGCTCAACATCATTAACTATCAGGGAAATGTAAATCAAAACCACAATGAGCTACCACTTTACACCCACTAGAATGACTATTATTAAAAACATGAAAAATAACAAGTGTTGGAGAGGATGTGGAGAAACAGAAACACTCATTCATTGTGAGTGGTAATGTAAAATGCTGCAGCCGCTGTGGAAAACAGTTGGGCATTTTGTCAGAAACTTAAGCGTAGAATTACCATATGATTCAGCAATCCCACTTCTGTGTATATATGCAAAAGAACTGAAAGCAGGAACTCAAACAGTTATTTGCACATCTATGTTCATAGTGGCATTTTTCACAATTGCCAAAAGATAGAAGCAGTCCTAGTGGTCAACAATAGATGAATGGATAAACAAAATGTGGTATATACATACACTGGGATATTATAAAGTCATGAAAAGGAACGAGGTTCTGATGCATGAGGCAACATGGTTGAACCTTGAAGACTGCATGTTGAATGAAATAAGGAAGACACAAAAGGACAAATATTGTATGATATCACTGATATGAAACTTAGAATAAGCAAATTCTTAGAGTCAGAAACTAGAATATATGTTGCCACGGGCTGAGGAGGGGTAGGAAAGGGAGATTTAAAGCTTAATTGGTACAGAATTTCTGTTGGGGGTTATGGCAAAGTTTTGGAAATGGATGACTGTGATACTGAATACCACTGAGTTATATATCCAAATGTGGTTAAAGGGAGAGATTTTATTTTGTATATATGCTACTAAAATAAAAATTAAAAAAAAAGAAAAAAATTAAAGGTCAAATAAAGACATTTTGAAAGACAGAGAGAGAGAGAGAGAATGAGAGAGAGAGAGAGAGGTCCTTATTTAGGAAATGCCTGCTGAAGTCTGTAGCATAGATTCAAATGATAAAGCAAAAAAATGTGTGTATATATGCACATTTATCTATACAGAGAAATAAAGTAAATGTGATAAAACATCTAAAACATGAAAAATTTTAAAATAGCAAGAAGTATACAGATGATCATTTGTTATTCTTTCAATTTTTCAGCATGTTTGAAATTTTTTCATTAAAAAAATTATCAGACATGTCATAAATATTTTAACAATATATACTTTGGAGTTCAACAGATCGGTTCCTTATGCTTGGTTTGATCCTTAAATTGTTTTCTATTTCCGTCTTTATACTGCTTTAGACCATTTCCATGAGTTCTTGTTCTTTAACATTTAAAATCTCTAGGAAGTGTTTGCTGGGAGGCACAAAAGTTTAGGCAGTTGACATGTGATTCAATGAGGAATCTGACAGCTTTGGCCCTTCTCCCTCTTTCATTTCCACCTCTTTTCCCTCTTTGTTTTATCAAGATGGCTTTGGCTCTCTAGGGGCAAGATTCCAGACTGCCTCACTAGAGGGAAATCTTTCACTTCCCATTGCTGGGTCTAATTACCTGTGCAATACCAGTGAAGGAAAAGCCTACCCTGGCTTTCAAAAACTGTCCCTGCAGACACACTATATAGGAAAAGAGATAAAGAACCACAATGGTTTGCTTTCATTAGAATTATATAAACCCTACCACAACCATTTTCTAATCATGATATGATAACTCCAGTGACTAAATTCCTACCATGATGAAGTTGTAGTCTCTTGTGCTGCCTCCTTACCCTGCCATACATTCCAGGGTAATCAACAGTTTTGCTGAAGCATGTCTCTCAACTTTGGACGGTTTACAAGCTGTCGCCTATTTTATTAAAAAATAATGCTGTTTTACCTCTCTTGCTTAACATTGAGAAATACATTTTGAGTATTGCATAGTGCCTTGGACATCTGGATGCTCTGTAGAGACTTAATGAATTAATAGAGTATAGGTCTTTCATAGGTAATTTTCTACAATTGGTCAACATATTCAAATATTACTGGAAGGTTAACATGGGATATCCATGTAGAATTAATTCAAGAATAATTTCTGAGAAGAATTCTAAAAATGTCAGTTTCATAAACACTAAAGCATAGGTAGCTAGAAAGAGTGATAAGTTCATTTAACTTAATTTATTGCTTTTGATGTAATTGATGTATATATTGGTTACTGATTATAGTCATAGAGAAATACTGTCATCTGATTTTTATGTTAAAATGAAATAAAATGCAACTCTAACAATTAGGGCTGGTTTAATAAAAATGTCATCTGATGACAAGGTTATGGGTATGTAATACTTTTCTCACCAGACTTAAGGACTTTTTGGTTGCTGTTTTCTAATATTGTTTTCACTTTGTAGAGGTCTGAAACTTAGGTGTGAGGACTAGAAGTACTTTGGATTTGATTTTTAATTCTGTAACTATGATGATGTAGAAAACTGTCTGCCTTAAACAGACAGCCTAACACTTGACTTCATTTTATATGAGTTTTGTCAGAAACTGAAGCACTTTACTAACTCTTCAAAAAGATTATAATATTTTGCTTATTTCTGTATGCATATACTTTTGAGGTAGTCATCAAAGTGAATACTAAATATCTAAGTGAATACATCCAAGAATTTTCTGTGTTGAGAACAAACTACTTCTCAGAACTTTAATAGCATTTTTAGCATTAACTTCCCAAATGAAATTTGACTTTTCCAAAAAAAATTTCCTAAAATTTTCCAATGTAAATCCTATTTACAAATCCACAAAAATGTGTACCATATTAGATAATTAAGGAATATCATTTTAGAAATTAATCATTTTGAAAAGTGATACATGCATAAATATCATATATTCCATTAATGAGTATTTTGGAGAATTACAATTCAGAAATAATGAGCTGCATGATGCTTTAGAGTGGGTATACTTTCCTAATCGATATTTTTATGCTATGATAAATACGACAATTTATATCACAGAAAGTCAAAATACCCAATTTAAAGACAACCTTTTCTTTGAGTTCATATTTTGTTTACACAAACATATTGTAACATTGAAAAAAATTTGCACATACCAGTATGTACAGGATGATTACATGTTTTATAACAGAATTCTGTGTGTATGTGTGTGTATATATATATTTGCATACGTTGTTTTATAGATGATAGATATACAGATAGAAGCATGGGAGGAAATATACCCAAAATTTTAATAGCATTTTTATCTGGCAGGGGTTAGGGGATGAGGGAGGGCAGTGATAATACAGAAAGGACAAAGGGTTTTACAAGTTTTATCTTTTTCCTTTGTTTCATTTTCTATATATTTTCATAACATACATTAACTTGTAACTAGGATAAAAGGTGATGAATTTTTTTCCTCTTTAATATGTGTATATTTGCCTTTGAAAGCCACTGAACATTTAAATTGACTGATATTAGGATTCTGAAGAAAGCCTATACTTCTCTTAAATGTCAGTGGATGTGTTGGACTGAAAATATTTCTGATAACAGTCAAGGTCATATATAAGCCTGCATTCAGCACAGCCTCAATTATCCTTTCAAGGGTCTGCACCAAATAATGTTGGTGTGATAGGCAAATAAATGCCTATTTGTCACTAAGCTAATTAAGGGGTTCAACTTGCAACCTAGCTGTAAGCCTCAGAATTGTGACAAAGTATGACATCTGACATGTTAAGAGATTTCATCACATTCAACTACTAATCATAAATGGTAAGCCAGTGTTATTGGCAATATCCAGGAGCCATTGTAGAGGACATAGGATCACAGAACACTTGGCAAGCAGGTGAGTTGATGGTGAGCCACCACATACAGGAAGAGAAAAATCACTTTAAAGACTTGCTAAGGTGTAGAAACAAATGTAATGCATAACTCTCAAATGTCAAGAAAGAAGAGTAGCTGGTCCATTCACCTGAAGTACATCAATCAAAAACAACTAGCTCATTTAGAACAAAAGCACTCAATGGCTCATGAGGCTTAAGAAGCATAGAAGAGCACACACATAAACTCATGTGTAATAATTACTGACTCTTATTATTCATGTTTCATTCAGACATATGTATATAATAACAAAAGTACTGAAACATCTTTGATCATGGCCCAAGAGGCAATAAACATGTTAATATTCGTGTTACTATTAAAATATACACATTTACTATAGGTACACCTTTTACATGTGAGGTATCCTAGGCTACAAGAAGAAATGAGAGAAAGTCTTCCTTCAGAATGTTTAGTCTTTTTTGCAGGGAGCATACAAGGAAACAAACTCTTTTAATACAGTGGAAAAGTGTTATAATATATGTGTGTAAACAGTGATTTGGAAGCAGAGAACTAAGAGACTAGTTCTAATTGGGATATTGGGATATTGGGAAAATATTCCACTGGAGATAATGTTTGTGCTGGACTTTGAATTATAAAGTTTCCCTCTCCAGGACCAATTGTGTCAGGAAGGCATTTGACTGAGCTATATGGTACAATTCTTAGCAGAAGTTGCCAGTAAGGCATGTATTTTATATTTTTTAGGGGAAAAAGAAACCAACAATTTAGAAACCTCATATGCATATGGCACAGTTAATACCTGCATGCTTCTGCCCATTTCCAAAACGGCAGAACACAAAGGGATTAGAAGCAAATTTCCAAGTTTCTTCTCTGAAATAGGCCTAAGTCTGACTGAATAATAATGCAATGAAAACTCAAAAGTTTAATCAGTAAAATGTTATAAAGTGAATATAAATATTAATATTCCACTGCTTTGATACTATTCAAACAATTTACTATTTTACAATATTTGGGCATCAATCTAGTCAAATCTCTGTTTCTATTTTGATTTCCAAGGGTATCAGATTCTGCGGCTACTTAAGAAAGTAACCCAGAAAAATATTTTAAAATAAAGTAAAATGTCTGTGATATTTTATAAGAAGCATTTATGTATGATGGATTTATTTTATGTAGGATGTCTAATAAAGACGATAGAATCACAGAGCAGTAAGAAGCCTATAAAGATAAATTGGCCATGAATGTTTGCTTGTACTCATAAGGACATTTCCATTACTTGCTCACTAGTCACAGCATTAATTTAATGCTCATGGAGTCCAGCACTGAGGCCTGAGCCTAGAACCAGGATTCTCTTAGGTAGCAGGGCAGTGTGTCATCAGGAGACCATATATGTCTAAGTCTTATTCTGCTACATAAATTGCCTTCTTTTGGGCAAGATGCATTATTTAATCTCCTTAAACCTCCATTTCCTCATCTATAAAATAGAAATAATTTCTCCTTTGCAAGTTCCTATGGTCTAAAACAGAAAATGTGTTCTACTACATGGCCTCATTAAATATCATGATCGGTCTCTTTTCACATGCCTTCTTGCCTCTTGGTTAGTTGAATATGCATACATGAATGTCATCTTATTTTAATCTGAAAATTTTACTATGTCTCTGAAAAAAAGTTACTGAAGTCAAAGTATGGTATAGGTTTATCATTTAAGAGACAGGACACTTCAGGAGAAAAAAACTGGATTTTGGAGTCCGAGTTCAGTTTCTAATCTACAACTTTCCCCTTACTGAGTTTGATAAAGTAAAAGCTACCTAACTTCTTTGATCTTATATTCTTACATGAGGAAATGTAAGAGGGTTGATCAACATAAAATTTTATCAAGTGGTAGGAAAATAAAAGGAGCTGATAAATGACAGCTCCCCTCCTTTTCTTTCCTACTGTATAAGGTCCCCTCAACTATGAAATAATTCTCACACAAATGGCTTAAATGAGCACAAAGGTCTGAGAAGGTTTTTAAAATTAGTCCCTGAACTCCCCCCAAAAATAGCTCCTCTTAAAAGAGATGATAATAATTCTCCCTTATTTTATATACTTATATCCCCATCTTATTTCAAATTAGATTTGTTTCCACTACCAGCATGGCAACATGAGGAGCTCCGTGGACCCACTTCCCAACGAAACAGGTAAAATTTATTAAAAACAAACAAACGAACATTTAAATCTCTACAAATGGTCCTGAAGACATATAGCAATGAAGATGTATTTATTCAAGAAAATCTACTAAAACTTGGTAAGAACAGAGAGCATGCGGTATTTGAACCAAGACTCACTCTCTCCCTTTCCTCATTGTATTAATACTCTCAAGTGCAAAATGCCATTTTGATATTTTGCCATCATATCGACCCAACTGTCATGGCCCACCCTCCAGCTACTCCCATGAAATAAGGTACCCTAAAGTTTCCCTCATGTCAGTGTCCTGTGGACCCTGTTCTGATTTGTAGGGTCACCTAATTCAACCATCCACCCACCAATCACATGCTTTGCTTCCCAACTGCTAATGTCCCATCCTAGACTCCAAAAAAGTCTTCAGCCCACAGTGTCCTGAGGTGTCCACTCACAGTGTCTCACCTGTGAGAGCAAGTAGGTGTCAGATTTAATAAACAAAGACATCATAATAGCCATATTAAATACATTCAAAGAACTAAAGGAAACCATGATCAAAGAAGTAAAGGAAGGTATGATGACAATGTTGCATTAAATAAAGAATATCAGTAAACAGAGAATTGATAATAAAGGACCAAATGGAAATCCTGGAGTTGAAAAGTACAATAACTGAAATGAAAAATTCATAATAGTACCTCAACTGTATATTCGAACTGGCAGAAGAAAGAATTAGCAAACTAATAGAGATTCTGAAATCTGAAGTGTGGAGAGAAAAAGGAAGAAAAATGGCCAGAGAACTATTAAGTGCACCAAAAAACACAAAATGGGAATAGTAAAATGAGATGAGAGAAAGGGGCAGAAAAATAGTAATGAAATGTTGGCTGAAAACTTCCTAAATTTATTGAAAGATATTAATCTGCACATCTATGAAGCTCAGTGAATTTGAATTAGGATAAATACACAGAGATAAACATCAGTAAAAAAATGCTTAAAGTCAAAGACAAGGACAAAATATTGAAAGAAACAAGAGAAAAACACCTCACCACTTATAAGAGAAACTTGATAAATTTAAGAGTTGACTTATCACTAGAAACAATGAAGGCCAGGAGGCAGTGGGATAACATATCCAAACTGTTCAAAGAAAAATAATCAACCAGGAATCTTATATCCAGCAAAGGTTTCTTTCAAAGACAATGGTGAAATAAAGACTTTACCAGATTAAAAAAAATTTTTTTTGTTAGCCTACCATACTTATAAAAATAATAAGGCAGTTCTTCAGACTGAAAGCAATTAAACTTATACAGCAATTTGAAGCTGCACACACTTACAAACACACACACAGAGCACCAGAAAAGATAGTTACATAATTATAAAAGACATTAAAATGTATATTTCCTTTCTTTCCTCCTCTTAACTGATTTAGAAAACTATTGAATACAAAAAAAAAAATGTATTGTTGGGACTATAGCATGTAGAAATATAATAGATTTGTCAATAATAGCATAAAGAAGTTGGGTGAGTAAAGCTGTGTTGGAAATGACTACAGACAATAACTCATATTCACAAGGAGAAATGAAGAGGTTCAGAAATGATAAATAAGAATTTAAATATAACAAAAACTATAAACATATACTTGCTCTCTTCTCTACTCACACTTTCTTTAAAAGATATAAAATTATATAAAGTAATAATTATAACAATGTAATGTTTGGTTTGTAATATTCATAGATGTAACATGTAAAACCATAATGTTACAAAAAAGGAAAAAAGAGCTATAAAAGAATAAAGTTTCTATATTGCACAGGAATTAAATTAGAGTAAGCCTGATGTTTGTTTTGATAAGTTAAAATATATATGATAAGCTTTAGAGGAGCCACTAAGGAATAACTAAAAACATATAGTGAAAAAATAATTTTAAAAACTAAAATATGATATTATAAAATATTCATTTAATGCAAAAGAAGGCAGTAAATGAGGACTAGGGAGAATAAAGTGGCACGAGACCTAGATAATAAAGAATAAAATGGCAGATATAAATCAAACCAATTCAATAATGACATTAAATCTGAGTGGATTGAACAATCCAATAAAAGGCAGAGGTTTTTAGATTGGATAATAAAATAAGATCCAATTATATGCCATCTAAAATAGACACAGTTAAGATTACAAGATAAAAATAGTCTGCAAATAAAAGGATGGGAAAATATATATAATTCAAAATAGGGACATTTTATACTGAAAAAATGGTCTACCATAAGGATGATTACAATTATAAATCTATATGCTCATAATAACAGAGCACCAAAATACATAAAGCAAAAACTGACAGGAATAGAAGGGAAGTTCCTCAACCTCATAAAAGGCATCTAAGAAAAACCCACTGTAACAGCTTACTTAATGGTGAAAGACTGGATGCTTCCCCCTTAAGATCAGAAACAACATAATGATGTCTGCTCTTGCCACTTCTATTTCTTATTATACTGGAGATCCCAGCCAAGGCTTTTAGGCAAGAAAAGAAACAAAAGGCATGCAGACTGATAAAAAAGAAAAACTATCTTTATTCCAAATGACATAATTTTGTATATAGAAAATTCCAAGGAATCCACTCTTAAAACAAACGAGTTGAAACAAATGAGGTGCAAATGAGGTTGCAGAATACAAGAATAATATAGAAAAATCAATTGATTTTTTATAGAATTTGAATTAACAATCAGAAAATGATATTAAGTAAACAATTCCACTTACATTAGTGTTTAGTTTGCCAAAGGGATGCCAATGCAAAGTACCAGTAATCTGTTGGCTTATATAAAGGGATTTATTTAGGGTAAAAGCTTATAGTTCCCAGACCATGCAAAGTCCAAACTGAAGCACCATCAGAGATGCTTTATAACCAATGTCAGCTACTGTTGATCCTGGCATGTCACCACGTGGTGAAGTAAGATGGCTGCCGATCTCTGCCCAGGTTTCAGCCTTCCCCTCTGGGCTCACTCTTTCTTCTTGAGCTGCTCCATGGGCTAGCCTCTTGGGGCTTCATACTGAAGTGATCCTGTAGTCCTCTCTCTTCTGGCATAGGGCTTGTTTCTTTCAGGTCCTCATATCAGTCTGGGCTGTTCTGCTCTTTTCCCAAATATAGATGTAAACTATCAAGCAAATGGCTCATCTCTGCCTAGGGCTTCAGCTGTTTGAGCCTCTCCATTCTGTCACATGGCAGGATCAAAACATGGCAGAGCTCTCTTTTCCTGTGTCTGTCTGAGTGAGTGTCCATTTATATCAGTCCCAGCAAGGGGCAAAGATTCAACCTGAGTCACATCTCAGTGAAGTATGTAGTCCAATTGAAAGCCCTAAAGCAATTTCATCATGTTACCTAATCAATGGCCCCTCAACTGAATTCAATGCAATCAAAGGGTATCATACCCAGAGGAATAGATTCACTTATAAACATAATTTTTCTTTTTGGAATTCATAAAATAATCTCAAACTGCCACACAGCAGCATCACAAAGAATAAAATATTTACAAATTTAATAAAAATAAGTGCAAAACTTATACTCTGAAAATTGCAAAACATTGTTGAATAATTAAAGATCTAAATAAGTGGAAAAATATTACATGTTCATGGATCTGAAGACATAATATTATTAATATGATGATACTCTCTAAATTAATCTACAGATTCACCACAGTCCCATTTGGTTTCTTTGTAGAAATTGACAAGTTGATCCTAAAATTCATACGGAATTGCAAGGGACAAAGAAGAGGCAAAATAATTTTTAAAAAGAAGTATAAAGATGAAGGACTTACACTTCCCCAATTTCAAAACTCATTACAAAACAACATTAATCAGGCAGTGTAGTATTGGCATAGCATAGACATAGAGGTATGCCCCTGGATTAAAATTGAAAGTGCAGAAATATACTTGTGTGTCTATGTTCAACTCCTTTTGACAAGGGTGCCATGATCATTCAAAGGGGAAAAATAGTCTTTTCAATAAATGGTGCTGGGACAACTGGATATTCACACCATACAAAAATGAACTCAAAATAAATCAAATACATATACATTAGCTCTAAAACTATTATAAAGCTCTTAGATCAAAGTATAGGGTAAATATTCATTATCTTGGATTTTGCAATGGATTCTTATATATGATACTAAAATCAATAAGGAAAAAACAAATAGGACCTCATCAAAATTAAAATATTGTATGCTTCAAGAATACTAGCAAGAAAATGAAAAGACAATGCAGAGTATGAGAGAAAAATTTGCATACCATTTATGTGACAAAGGTCTTATATATAGAATAAAGAAATCTTGCACTTCAATAATAAAATGACAAATAATGAATTAATAAATGGGCAAAGGGTCAGAATAGACATCTCTTCAAAGAAGATATACTAATAGCCAATTATCAAATGAAATGTTACTCATCTTTAGTCATCAGGGAAGAGTAAATCAACACTACAATGATATACTTAACACACACTAGGAAGACTAGTATGAAAAGTTTATGTAATAGCAAGTATTGGCAACAGATGTGGAAAAATCAAAACCCTTATATACTGCTGGTGGGAATATAAAATGCTACGGTCACTTTGGAAAACAGTCTGGCAGTTCCTCAAACAGTTAAACATAAATTTACCAAATAACCCAGGAATTCCACCTCCTAGGTATATATCCAAAAGAAATGAAAAGTTTTGTCCACAGAAAAACCCTGTACACTCTTGTTTAAATCAACATTCATTATTCAGAATAACCAAAAAATAGAAACATCCAAATCCATCAACTGATAAATAGATAAGCAAAATGTGGTATATTCATACAATAGACTCTCATTTATCAATAAAAATGAAGTACTTATATATGCTATCACATGGAGGAAATTTGCAAACATAATGCTAAGTGAAAGAAGCCAGTCACAAAAACCATGTATTATATGAATTTCTGTTTATGGAATAGTGCAGAATAGGCAAATTTATAGAAATAGAAAGTAGATTAGGGTTTGTTTAGGGATGGAGGTGATGGGCAGAACAGAGGGCACTAGCTAAAGGGTACAGTTCCTTTTTGAGGTCATGAAATGTTCTAAAATAATAGTCTGTAGACTGTAGTAAAGATTGCACATAGCTGTAAATATACTAAAAACCATTGAATTATGCACTTTAAATGGGTGAATTGTACGGTATGTGCATTATAAATTAAAAAAAAGCTGTTTTAAAAAACTAGATTTGAAGTTTCTATCAGATATATGCCAATTGTAGTTAAATAAAAAATTTTTACTTTACTTTTTTATATTGTATTTCTGAATGTAATTCAAATATATTATCTCATTTGATCTCAGGAACAGTCATGAGAAAAACTTATTAACCACAGAGTTGTTTAGGCAACCATCAAACTTTGTGTTAAGGTTCACTTTGAAAGACCAATGATATAAACTGATATTCTCTTAAATATCAAAGGTTCATTTACATTTAGCTTGTCTATATAATTCACAGTAATTAAGCAGCCCACACCTTTCTGGCAATGTTCCCCAATTTAGCAAAGTCTTTATTTGTTTCTCTCTTTTTTTTTTTTTTGGTTTTGGATAATGATGAAGGAGAAGTCAAAAAGATTTTTCTTTTAGAAAATCAAATTTTTGTTTCCTTTAAGTTCCTATTAATTTAGAATAACACTTTCCATTGCTCCTTTCCTACAAGATTTTCTTTTTATTAGAAAATTTCACAAAAATTTACAGAAAAATCATGCAAAAAAAAAACAAAGTTCTCCCTACCTCCTCCCCTATTCCCTAGTTTTTGCTATTAACACTTTGCATTAGTGTAGCCTTGGGTATTATTAATTTAACTGTCGGAATTGAAAGTCTAGTTTTATTACAAGTTTTGCTTTTTTAATATGAAAGATAAAGCTATAAAACTGAATATCCAATGATAATTTCTAATGAAAGGGGATGTTATTTAAAAAAAAAAATCTGGGAAATTAAAAGGAGGGTACCATGCATCCTTAGCACACATGCCTATACTAGTTTCTATGGTTGGGAGGATGATTTAAAGTGCAGTGTATGTAACCTGTTTTTCTGGTAATTACAAATCAAGACACATGTCTTTGTAACAGGAAGAAGCCAACTGCCATTTTAAGCATTCCTCTTTCCCTGCTGAGTTAATTTGATTATGCAAAAATCCCAACAAAGGTAATTTTGAACAGAACTTCCTGCTGCTGGATTTTTCTTTGGTCGAGAGTTTCTTTCTGTTGAACTGCAGGACTACTAACTAGAAACGGAAGTATCCCAGCAGAAGTCCAGGCCTCCATAATACTTGAAATTTAGCCAGAAAGGCAGAGAGGAAACAAATTTCTACACAAATTATATTTTGCTTTTCTCTTCTCCCACCATTCTTTACTATTTGCGTCATCAACTAAAAGAGTTTTTTAGATGCTTAATGTTTTTAAATCTGACAGGATCATTATATGTATGCACGTTTTAAATTCACATACACAGAATATAACTACTACACATACTGAAGGTAACTGAAGCTACTTTTAAATTAGTGAATCTATTGAACTATTATAGTCTTGGTAGAGTTATGAATCAATATTAACTTAAAAAAATTATACAATTATATAATATCACCTTTTTAGTATTAACTGGGCAGTTTATTTTCTGACAAACTATTTTCCTAACATTGTCTATCCATAACACAAAACTATGGTACCATAGCAACAATACACTGAGACAATGTTGAAAATTAATGCATTTTTTAAAGGTTTAGATTGTAGTATTCACTCATTTATGTAATCCCCAAAAGTTTATTTAGTGAATATTAGATATGAAGTACTTCTCTGAGTCCTTTAGATAAATTGTTAAAGATTTAGTGGCAGAAATGGACAAATTGCTAAATTATGTGGGAAATCCTAAAACAAAAAAGAGTAAAGTAGTATAAAAAGGAAGAATAATTTTCTGACCAATTGAATCAGGAACAATTTCATGGAGAACACACACACACACACAAGCATACAAGGACACATGCACAAAAATATACAAACAAATTTCCAAGTATGGAAAACCAAAGTTAGAGTAGTCATGAGAGTACTTGCTATATTATGGAATGATGGGAAGTTCAGTATGTCTGTATCCAGTGGTCTTTTACTTTTTTATTTAAGTTTGTGAAAATGGAGGTGCTGGGGTGAAACTTCCATACCCATATAAACAATTTTTATTTATTCTATAGCTGACAGAACTATAGATAGATAGAACTCCTCCCCTTCCTCCTCTTAATATTACTATAATGACAACTACTACTACTTCTGGCTAGAATTTGGAGTACTTATCTTGTTCCAGGAACTCTTTGAAACTCTTAAAATGTATAATTAGACTTAATCTTCACCACAACCCTGTGTGGCATGGAAAATGATGAGGAATGGCTAGAACTCCCTTTGTTCTTGGTTCTTTTCTGCATTACATACTTGCCACTTGATATCATCTAGATTCCCTGTCCCCAGTCTCCGTAATTTTACCTCTATCAACTTTCTTCTGATATTTTCTGCTTCTCTGCCTTCCCATGGTCTGGTTTACACTCTGAAGTGTTCTTAATCCTGTATCCTTGATTCATTTTCATCTCTATCATTTCACTGTAACCGCCCAGAACTGTCAAGCAGAATTCCACCCTTGGGAAAGGGCTATAGCTCTCAACTCTGCTCTACACTTAAGTAACTGAGTACCTCTGGATTATATCACTCAAATATGCTGACTGGCATGATAACAATCCAATCCAAGGTTTACAATCATAACAGACTCTCAGAACCACTGACCAACATTTTAGTGATCTGTCATCAGCTATGTCACTCACTTCCTTGCATTTGTTTTGCCACATTTGCCACACTGAGCAAGTCATCTACTCCAACAAGTAATGGGTACCTATGGAAGAGTGAAATGATTAGACCTAGCTATGATGCTCCTCCATTAAAAGTTTCTAAGTGAAAATACTACTTTTAAAACCATCATTATTATATCATTTTCCTATTAATTGTATTTGGCTATTTTGTTGGCTTCAAATTTGAAGAAGTTTTGGATTATAGAAGGGTTACAACTGTGGCAGGGGAGGATTATTGGTGTGGGGTGTCAGAGATGGGGGATACATGGGAGGAGGTTCACCTGGGTCATAACTATAAGGCATATGAATGTGTTCAACTGTTTATGGAGCATTGTCACAGTGGGTGGAGACCCACACAATAACCAAAGGAATATCAAATTCCCATCTGGAGAGCTCTGCCACATTTTCTAATGGGACAGCAAGAATCCTCCAAGTATAGGGGTAGGCAGTAACTGCTGAAGGAGGATGGACCATTGACAGGCCTTTGATTGTAATGACTGTACTTATGACCTCATTGAAATTGAAACTTAGCATAGTATTATAGGGTGCCTAAGAGTTACCTCCTGAGAGACTCCTTGTTGCTCAAATGTGGCCTCTAAGCTGAACTCAGCATTTAAATGCATTACCTTCCACCCAGTGTGGGACATGACTTCCGGTGATAAGCTTCTCTGGCACTGAGGGATTACTACCAAGAACCAACTAGCAATGCAACTGGAAAAAGACCTTGACCAAAAGGGGGAAAGGGTAAAGACAAATGAGTTTATATGGCTAAGAAACTAAAAGTGAGTCAGGAGGTCATTTCAAAGGTTATGCTTATGCACATCTCAGCAGGAACTCATTCACTGTCAAAGTAAATATTATCTCAAATAGTGGAGCTCCTGAGGGCTCTGGAGACATCCATACACTATAGGCAGGGCAGACAGCTCAGAAATTTGGCACCCAGCCATTGGTGCCTACTTTGGAATTTACATTCCCCAGTGTGTTAGAGTTGGACCCAGTTGTGGTTTCCCTACCTATGGCTCTGCTGCCCCTCTATTTGAACTTAGAGTTAGTACTAGAGTTGATAGTTTTATGTCCAAGAGACTTAAATATTTGGGCTGTCTATGTGCCAGTGGGCCCTGAATCTCAACAGATTTGCAACACTTACTCTCCAGTTCATTGGACTCACCCAAGACAACTAAAAAGGAGATGATGACTGACAACGACCATCTCACAGAACAGAGAGAGTTCACAACTGCAAGCAAGAAAGTACCATCCATCTGCCCCATGGGATCTAAGCCCCCTCTCAATTAGAGATGAAGCGGGCATCACCATCACAGAATCCTCAGGTTTGGGGAATGGACGATGGACTAGAGTAGAACTACAGTTGTTCTACAGTAGACTTGTGATCCTAGCAATGGAAGAACTTTTATCATGGATGTGGAGGCAGTGCACACTGGAGGTTCTGAGGGGAGGGAGAGGGAAAAAATAGGTGTAATTTGGGGGCATTTTTGGGACTTGGGAATTATCCTGAATGACACTGCAATGAGAGATACAAGCCATTGTATATCTTGCAATAACTTGCAAAAATGTGTGGAGAGAATGTAAACTACAATGTAAACTATAATCATCGCTTAGTGGCAATGCTGCAAGATGTGTTCAGCAATTGTGGCAAATGTACCACACTAATGAAGGATGTTGTTGATGTAGGAAAATGTGAGGGGGCTAGGGAGCGGGGCATATGGGAATCCTCTATATTTTTTTCTGTAACATTTATGTAATCTACGTTTCTTTAAAAATAAAAAAGTATATAAAAAAGTTTCTTAATAGCAATAAATAATAATAGTAATAATAATAGTAATAGAACAAGTTTGGAAATATAGATTTTGAAATCAATAGTGTAAGGTCTTAGTGGAAACCATGTGAGTGAAATCACTATTTTAAAATCCATAAATGCTACCCATCAAAAGAAGTTCATTTCTATGCTTTAAATCTAAAAGCTCAGAAATTCAGCTTCCCATCCATAGGTCATCCCACTGTAGTTGTTTTTATTTTTTTTATTTTTTTTAATTTTTTTTTATTTTTTAAAGATTTTATTTATTTATCCCCCCTCCCCCCTTGCTGCTTGTGCTTGCTGTGTCCATTTGCTGTGCGTTTTTCTGTGTCTGCTTGTCTCCCTTTGTTGGGTCGTCTTGCTGCGTCAGCTCAGCGCACGTGGGATGGCTTGCCTTCACCAGGAGGCCCCGGGAATCGAACCCGGGGCCTCCCATATGGTAAACGGGAGCCCTATCGATTGAGCCACATCCGCTTCCCTGTAGTTAAGTTTTTATTTTATTTGAGGGATGTATTATTTATTATTTCAGAAAAAAAATGCTCACAAAATTGATCTTTTGACCTCAGATTTACAGAATTGTTAGTCACAATTCATTAATAGTTAAGTCTCAAACCTCCTGACTCATTTTTAGTTTCTTAGCCATATAAACTCATTTTCTCAACTTATAAAATGATTTGCAAATATCTCTTCTCTGCCTTACCTCACTTATAGTATGGGGCTTTTCAACAGCAAAACCATTCTCCTTGGGATCTAATCCATCTCAGGGACATAAGACTCATAAGATGACAAAATACACGAAAAAAATTTCTCTCAAGAAGAATTTTATATCTGACCTAGATCTGTATGGAAGACAGAATCCCTCAAATTTTGACATAATATTTCAATGTTTTTACTCTTCATTTATGTTTCTGCAGATACATATAAATTTAATTCCATCTCTCTAATTCTGATATTGGCTAGCAGATGTGCTAGTCTATAGTTTTTTGTTCTATTAAGGAAACCAATGACCAGAAGAGATTCTCAGGGAATTCAGGTCAGGTTCATTAGTTCAATCAGGAAATTGGAATCTCCCTGAGTTAACAGAATTTTTCAAAACTCCTCTAGCTGTACTTTAAATTCAGTACCTTTATTTTTTGAAATAATCTCAAAGGTCTCTGTCCTTGGGCAATTTAAATTTTGGCTAAAGAGAACTGATTTCGTTTGGTGTATATTCATATGAGATGGGCAATTCAAAAAACAATGATATATTAAGACAGCCAAACTTTTTGATTTGCTGCGGCTGTCACGATGAAAAACCCAAACCAGCACTCATAGAGAGCGGAGGAACCAGGCTTTATTACATGCGCGGGCCCAGAATTTGGAAACCGAACTTTCCTCTGGGCCCGCGGGTGTAATAAAGCCTGGTTCCTCCACTCTCTCCGAATGCTGGTTTGGGTTTTTCATCACGACAGGCGCAACATTTGGTTCCCTGACTGGGAAACCCAATCGAGCAGGCCCGTTGTGCCTCTGGCTTGGGACCAAAGGGTGCAGCCAATGGTGTTCTCCAAGCGAATGAGGTAGGCGCCTCCTGTCGTCCTGACGGGACCTCCTTCTGAGGAGGACCCCCGCGGGCTGCGTCCCCACGTCCCAGTTGGACTCAAGGGAGAGAGATGGACTGAACGATATCAGAAGACTTTGGAAAGGTAAGCACCCAGGTGCCAAGCCCCAGTCAGGCCTGTCTCCAGACGGAAGAGAAGACTGATCACCTCCTGAGGTCTTGCGTGACGAGACTCCAGTATAGGGCAATTCCTGTGGGAGGGATTGTTTAACCTCTGAGTGATTGTGTGCGTGAATGTGGACGGTAGGAGCTTAAACCTATCGTACCAGTTTGTGGCCCCATAGGAGCTTAAACCTATCGTACCAGTTTGTGGCCCCACGACCTGTGCTATGAGGTCAGAGTGGGCCCCAACCTGCTTCTGCGGCTACGTCATCTGGCATAACAGCGCACCTGGAAAATTGTCTGGACGCCTTAGCTAAGACGAGACTAAGTTCCTGCGAGGGACGTGGACAGGCGGGCATCTGAGTGGCCTTGAAAGAGGCACCCCACCTTTGTCTGTCTTGTGCCACTGACACAGGTTATGGGCTCATCACAGTCAAAACCCACCATCTTGAACTGCATGCTTAAGAACTTCAGGAAGGGATTCTCCAGAGATTATGGTATCCGGATGAAGCCCGGCACCCTCCGCCATGTGAGTCGGAGTGGCCCACTTTTAATGTTGACTGGCCCTCGGAAGGGATCCTAGACATAGCCAAAGTCCGTGCGGTGTGGCTAGTAGTCACCAGAACCCCTGGCCACTCAGATCAGTTCCCCTATATTGACTCCTGGTTAGAAATAGCCTGGATTCTGCCCCCTTGGGTTCGCTTGTGTGTTGGAAAGAAGGGACAGAGCAGGGTCTTAGTTGCACAGGAAGTGAGGCACCAGAAACCAGTCATACATCAGGGGTCCTCGGAAGAAGACCCACCACTGCCCCCACTGCCATGTATGCCAACCGCCCCAGCCCTTCCTCCTCGCTCAGGAGAACCACGGGTCTCCCAGAGATGCCTCCTCCTTCAGTCTCCCCTCCCGGCCTGGAGGTACAGGCAAATCATGTGGCGACACCACCCCCGGCTCTTGCAGAACCGACCACCCCACCACAGGGGAATCCTGCAACCCCACTGGCAAGGAGACTCCAGTCGGCACAGCCCGCATTGCAGATGCTCCTCCGTGAGACGCAGGGCCCACCAAGGCTAGGCGAAGATGGGACCATTCAACCAGGAGGGCCCATTTTGTACTACCAGCCCTTCACAACTACAGACCTCTTAAACTGGAAACGTCACACCCCTTCCTATTCAGAGAAGCCTCAGGCCCTTATTGATCTCATGGGATCCATCTTCCAGACCCACCGTCCTACCTGGGATGATTGCCATCAACTCCTCCTGATTTTATTTAATATTGAGGAGAGACGGTGAATCCTGGCAAAAGCACGAAAGTGGCTACAAGAGCAAGCCCCTACTGGTGTCCTAGACCCGGAAGATTGGGCACAGGGCCAGCACCGGAAACTAAGCCTAACTGGGACTTTAACACTGAACAGGGACTGGCTGCGCTCCAACTATATCAGGAAGCACTCCTCCGAGGGGTCCAAGGGGTGTGACGTTTCTAGTTTAAGAGGTCTGTAGTTGTGAAGGGCTGCTAAACGACCACAAACATGACAAAAACAACCTCAGCTATTCAAAAACCCGATGAATCTCCGGGGGATTTCTATGAACGGCTTTGCGAGGCCTTCAGGATTTACACACCCTTCGACCCAGAAGCTCCAGAAAACCAGAGGATGGTGAACGCCGCTTTCGTGGTGCAAGCGGCAGCAGACATCAAAAGAAAACTCCAAAAGTTGGAAGGATTTGCGGGCATGAACATCTCTCAACTGCTAGAGGTCGCCAACAAAGTGTTAGTCAATCGGGACGAAGTCGCCAAGTGAGAAGCCAAAAACGAATGAAGCACCAAACCTCCCTACTAGTGGCAGCCCTGGGAAATGCCGACCCCACCAGGTGAAACGGAACGTCTCGCAAAAGGGGGGGAAGCACCAGGAGGACGTCGCTGGCCAGAGACCAATGCACTTACTGCAAAGAGAGTGGGCACTGGTAAAATTAGTGCCCCCAGAAGTCTCAGATACCAAGGGGAAGGACCCCTAAAGGAAAATATCGACCAGAGCCCCAAGACCACCTAATCGCTGGCAGGACTCAACTCTGAATAGGGGCGACTGGGCTCACTGGAACTTGGTCCCCACAAGCCCATGGTCAAATTACAAGTTGGGGGCCAGACAATGACTTTCATGGTGGACACTGGTGCTGAACATTCTGTAGTCACAACCCCCATCACCCCCTTTAGCAGAAAGATCGCTAATATCATAGAGGCAACTGGAGACCAGTCAAACCAACGGTCTTTTTGCCAGTCAAGAACTTGCCAGCTTGGTGGCCACGAAGTAACTCATGAATTTCTGTACCTGCCTGAGTACCCAGTTACCCTGCTTGGCAGAGACGTCCTAACCAAACTTGGGGCCCAGATTACCTTCAAACTTGAAGGCTCAGCAAGCTTAAGCCTCGGAACCAGTCTCACTCTCCTCGTCACCGTGCCCCGAAGTGAAGAATGGAGACTTCATGTGGAAGAAAGTTCAGGTCAGAACCCGGAGGAAATGCTGGAACTTTTTCCCCAAGTTTGGGCAGAAAATAATCCACCAGGAATGGCACGGAACCATGCACCCATCATCATTGACTTAGAGCCCAGAGCAATCCGAGTCCGACGTAGACAGTATCCCATCCCCCGCAAAGCACAATTGGGCATAGCAGAGCACATAGATCGCCTGAAGGAAGAAGAAATCCTAATCGAATGCCAGTCACCCTGGAACACCCCATTATTACCAGTGAAGAAGCCAGATGGAACCGGATACCGACCAGTACAAGATCTACGGGTCATAAACGATGCTACTCTTACCTCACATCAAGTTGTTCCTAACCCATACACTTTATTGGGACAGCTGCCCCCCAAAGCTGCCTGGTTCACCTGCCTGGATCTAAAAGAAGCCTTTTTCTGCCTATGGTTGGCCCCCACTAGCCAGCCCCTGCTCGCGTTTGAATGGGAGTACCCCAAAACCCAGGAAAGGACTCAGTTAACCTGGACACGGCTCCCACACGGCTCCAAGAACTCCCCAACACTTTTTGGGGAAGCCTTGGCAGCAGATCTGGCCGCCTACCCCCGGGAAGACTGCAAGTGCACTCTCTTGCAATATGTGGACGATCTCCTGCCTGCCAGGGACATGGAAGAAAGTTGCTGTAAGGGAACCCAAACCCTTCTCCAATTTTTAACATGGACTGGGTACAAAGTATCATGGAGAAAGGCTCAGATCTGTAGACAGCGGGTCAAATACCTAGGGTTCAACATCTCATGAGGGCTCCAGACGTTAGGACCCGAGCAGAAAAGGGTGATCTGCTCCATCCCCACACCCACAACGAAAAGACAGCCCTGTTTCTCAGAGCAGCAGGGTTCTGCCGCATCTGGATCCCTGGGTTTGCAGCAATGGCCAGACCCTTTTACGAAACTCTGGTGGGCCGGAAAGGGAATCTCTTGCCTGGGGAGAAGTCCAACAGGGGGCTTTTCAAACCATCAAGAAACAACTCAGCCAAGCCCCCGCCTTGGGCCTTCCAGATGTGACTCGAGACTTGAACTTGTTTGTACATGAAAAAAACAAAGTAGCCTTAGGGGTCCTCATGCAAACAGTCGGCCCCTGGCAAAGACCCATTGCTTACCTCTCTATAAACAACTAGATTCTGTGGCTGCAGGATGGGCACCCTGCCTAAGAGCCCTGGCGGCCACCATGATCCTCGTCAAAGAGGCAGACAAATTAACTCTTGGACAGGCCATCCACGTCATGGTGCCACATGCAGTTACTGCCTTAATGAACTCCTATGGGGCGTTTTGTTAAGAACGGGGAAAAGCTTGCCGGATATGCAGTCACCACCACCAAGCAGGTAGTGGAAGCAGCATTTCTACCGAAAGGATGGTCTGCACAAAGGGCAGAGCTCTGCACGCTGGTCCGAGCCCTGCAGCTAGCCACCGGACAAGCGATAAACATTTACACTGACTCTAAGTACACGTTTGCTACCATTCATATCCACGGGCAATCTATAAAGAAAGAGGTCTCCTAACTACTGAGGGAAGAGAGATCAAAAACAAGGAGGAAATTCTCCAACTATTAGAAGCTGTGTGGGAACCAAATAAGGTCGCCATCATCCACTGTCAGGACCATTAAAAAGGAATGGACGTGGTCGCACAAGGAAACAGATTCCCTGACAAAGCAGCACGACAGGCGGCTGAAGAAAATTACAAAGTACAGGTTCCGGAATTAACACCTTAGCTGTCCCTCTAGGGACAAAGGGTTGATCAACTAAACTACACCCGAGAAGAGCAGGAGTGGGCTGAAAAGGAAGGGGGAAGCCAAACCCCCCAAGGGGCTTGGCTGCTCCCAGATAACCAGATTTTTGTGCCAAAAGGAGCCACATATGCCCTTGTCCAGCAGTACCATCAACTCACTCACCTGGGGAAAACTGCACTGGAAGCCTTGCTCAGGAGATATTATTACATAGTCCGGCTGACTTCTCTCTGCACCACCATCAGCGGCCAATGCCAAGTTTGCGCCAAGAACCCCTTCAAGGCCTCCGTGCTCGGGCAGGTGTCCAGCACATGGGAATGGCCCCCTTTGAGGATATCATAGCGGACTTTATAGAAGTAAAACTGTGTCAAGTGTACAAATACCTGTTGGTGATGATATGCACCTTTTCAGGTTGGGTTGAGGCCTTCCCCACTCACACAGAAAAGGCAAGAAAAGTGACTAAGGCTCTGCTTAGAGAAGTCATTCCAAAAACACGGGCTGCCACTGTCCATTGGAAGTGTCACCGGCCTGGGCTTCGTGGCTGCCACAGTCCAAGAACTGATGAAAATGCTGAGAATTAAGTGGAGGCTCCATGCTGCTTACAGGCCTCGGAGTTCAGGGAAAGTTGAGTGCATGAATCGAACCCTCAAAGCCACCCTAGTAAAGTTCTGCCAGGAAACTGGTCTCCCCTGGGTAGATTTACTCCCTTTGGCCCTTCTCCGAGTTAGGTGCACCCCAGGACCCACAGGCTACTCTCCCTGTGAAATTCTGTTTGGGCGGCCACCCCCAATCGTCCGGGTGTTCAGAGGAAGTCTCAGGCTTCCGGGAGAGGCCAACCTAGATTCCATTCTCCAGCAGCTTGGAAAAACTCTACCTGAAATACATAAAACTGTCCTGTCCCGAAACCTCATCCCCTTGGCACACCCGGTGCACCCTCATCAGCCAGGGGACCAGGTCTGGGTCAAAGACTGGAGGGAAAAAACCCCTCCAGCCTTCCTGGACAGGTCCATATACTGTAATCCTTGTAACTCCCACTGCTCTTAAAGTTGCAGGTATCACCCCCTGGATTCATCATTCCAGGGTCAAGAAGGCCCATCACGATAAGGACCAGAACAGCTGGGCAGCCCAACCCTTACCCGACCTCCCCCTGAGCGTGCGAATCACCCGAGATCCTCCAGCACCAAACCCGCCGAACGCCAGCTGAATGGACCCCTGCTCCTGGTGGGGCCTGTGTTTATGCGGCCTGATTGCCTTGGTGTTTGGAATTGGACTCACTGCTGTGGCCCCGAGGACTGGACTATTGTGAATAGAACCCTAATTGTTATAGCATACTGGTGCATAGTAGGGTGTTTCTGTGCCTTAGGTTGTTTTTCCTATTTTCCTTCAGGGCTGATGCCAGTTCCCAGCCCTGCTCCAGTTGTTACAAGACAGCCCCTCTCTCAGCAACGGATAGGTTGAAACAGCTCGCAGGGAAATACCAACCCTCCTCTTCCTTTACCCACCGACCTATATGCCGGCAGAAAGTTATAAATTATCCGAAGCCTCAGTTTGTGAGGAAAGGGGACAAAAGTTCTGGATGGCCCGAATAAAATCTAGGGCTAGCTGCAGAGCTTACGGTACCCCAGGAGAGGTCAGTTGTTGGACTTATTATACACGTGCAGGCATGTCAGATGTGGGTGGGATACAGGATGTAGCCCGGAAAGAAAACTTGGAACAAGTCAGAGCCGGCCTCACCCAACTAGCTAAGGGCCTCGAGTACAAGCGAGCAAATATGACAGGGCTTTACCATCTCACACAGTTAACGCCTCTGTTCAGCAACAAGTGAGGTGTATGATTAATGCCACCTATGTTTTCCTCCACGAGGTCAACCCTGGGACCAGCCACTGTTGGTTATGCCTGTCCTTAGGGAGGAGAGCCTACTTGGGCACCCTGGCTCCCTTTGACTGGTACTTAAATCAAACACAGACAGAAACTGGTAATCAAACTGCCCCTGTTGGCCCTGTAGCCCTTGACGTCTGTTTAAACACCATAAAGGTAATTTAACCCGTCTTAGGAGCAGCCCGCCCAGTGGGGATGCCCCTGAAACATGGTGCTCTTCCTACCAAATTCTGTGAACTAATCAGACTCAGTGCTCCCCCCGGGGACTGTTTTACCTATGTGGGAGCACTGCTTACAGGTGCTTAGAGGGCAACTGGACAGGAAGTTGCATTCCAGTGTTCTTGGCACCTGAAGTGTCAATCTACAATGACACGGAACTGGAAATGGCACTAAGCCCACATCAGAAAAGGGCTAAGAGGGCCGTGCTTACCTCTATCCTCACAAGGGCAGGAGTGGCCGCGGGGGTAGGAACAGGGGTAGCAGGTCTGGGCTCCTCTATTGGGTTCTATTATAAGCTCTCACAAGAACTAAACAAAGACCTAGAGCGAGTAGCAGATTCCTTGGTTTCCCTCCAAAACCAAATTAACTCATTAGCTGGAGTAGTCCTACAAAACAGGAGAGCCCTTGACTTGCTAACTGCCGGAAAAGGGGGACATGTATCTACCTGGGGGAAGAGTGCTATTATTATGTTAATGAGACAGGAATAGTCACTACCAAAGTGAAAGAACTTAGGGATCGAATCCAAAGAGGAAAGACCACTTAAACGAGTTCTGGGGCAGGAACCTCGGACAGTGGACCTCTTGGCTTCTGCCCCTGGCTATCTTGCTCATAGTAGCCATCTTGGCCCATGTCTGATAACGGCACTCATCAGGTTCATTGAAACAAGGATATCATGCATAACTACCACCAAGATTCTAGCCCTAAGGGGATAGAGTCCCCTGAGTACAGATGATGCCCTAAGAGAATTATAAGGGCATCAAAGGGGGGGGGGGAATGATAAGGAAAAGTCTCTGCAGCACCCCCCCCCGTTTCTTGACAAGAATCTCCCTCCTTAGAACTGGAACCTGCTCTGTAACCCTGCCCACTTGATTTCGTAACCTGCCAATTCTGCTTCTGTAGCCACGCTTGCTTAGTTGCCTAAGGTAATGGAAAATTCCTCCCGTCAACTTGCTAGCCAATGAACGGGAGCCTGCAGACCCCAATAAAAACTCCAGAAAACTGGAGGTGGGAGCCCAGAATTTGGAAACCGAACTTTCCTCTGGGCCCACGTGTGTAATAAAGCCTGGTTCCTCTGCTCTCTCCGAGTGCTGGTTTGGGTTTTTCATCGCGACAGCCACAACAGATTCATTTATTTTTCCTTTTATTTCTGCTTCAGGAGGAGTTTATCTTGATGATCATCAGTATATGGCCAGAATGCTGCAGAAAGTGAATGAGTAATTTTACGCTAGGAGTTTTCATCTTCAAAAATATATATAAACATACTCTATTTGTCTTCTTTGCCTTTCTCCAACAGGTAGGTTACAAGATTACACTTGAATGATGTTATTTTGGATTAACAATAGTGGTGAAGACGACCTTTCAGAACTTACCCTGTTTATAAGTCCAGAGGTTTCTCTATATTCTTAAGGGGCAAAAAGTCTGTTAGACACATACTCCATGAGGATTGGCAATGTGCTTCATGTCAGAGAGTTAATGGAAATGCCTCAGGTATTAGGCAAAAAAGGGAATCATTATCTCAATTAAAATATTAATTGAGAAAATTATAAGGAGATAAGAGTTTCTATAGAATTTAGTTATAATATATACAATTATCCTGTTAGAAAGGGAAAAGTAGTGAAGTTGTTTATCCAAACTATTAACCTAACTGAAAAGTCTACCTCTAGAAAGCTTATATATATATATATATATGTATATATATGTATATGTATATATACATACAGGCTCAAAATAACAATTTGAACTGGATCTGCCACAACTCTAGTTGTAACTTAACGAATTCCCAGAGGACAGGGTGTTTTGGCTAGAACACAAGACTTCTAAAAACACTAAACACTGCCAAACCAGATTCCTTAATTCAGACTTTGTTGTAAATGAGTCTCATTTAAGTATAATTGCTAACCTCCAGCATTAGTCTTCTCCAGTTGTGGAGCCAGAAGAAATTTCTTACAAAACATTAAATCTAGTTTCTGACTTTCTTAAGCTGATTAAGTGGAATCCATTTCATCTATAGATCAATGCAAACAAGGAAAGAAACATGAAATCAAATGAGAAAGGTAGCATTCTATGCATGCAATTTTTAGTTTCTTTTGTACCTACCCAGAAGAAATATAAGGAAGATTAGAGTTTGTTTGATAGTGGTTTAGAATATTGTTTAAGAGTACAGTTTCTAGAGCAGACTGCCTTGTTTCGAATTCTGGCTTCATTATTTACACAGCTGTTATATTAGTTATTCTCTTTGCCTCAGTTTCTTCATCTGAAAAAATGATATTGTGATAATACTACTTGCACCACAGGGATGTTACAGGGGTTAAATATCCTAAAACCCGTGAAATACTAAAAATAGTGTTTGGCATAAAGTAAGCATTATATAAGTGCTAAATATTACTATCGGTATAGCGAAATATAGCATGATTCAGGTGTGATAGGCCATCAGGGGTCCAGAGGAGAGAGGAAAGATTCTACCTTAAAACATTTTCTATTCTCTTTTGGGCTGTGGCGAAAGAAGACTGATTAATATCCTGAGGGATCATAATTGGCCACCCTAGAAGCAGTTTGAAGCCGATGGTGGTTTGTGATTCGGGAAGTTCTCCTTCATCTGCAGATTCCCCAGATAATACTTTTAGTTCTTGTAAATCTATCTTGGGATTTTAACATATGTATTAGGATCCAAGGTGTTTCTGTGTGTGCTTTAATTATATTTTCACACGCGAGTAGTCTCACTGTGCATTTAATAGTACTTGCGTACTTCAGACTTACATGCCCTTTCTATAGAAGGAGACTTAAGCTCCAGAAATGTGGAATTTGAATCAAACATCTCCTTCTCAAATTTCGTCTATAATTTTAAGAGTGGAATAGATGCCTCCTTCCTATATGTGGAAAGACACAATGATTATACAAAATTACAACCATTCACACATTTTGCCATTACAAATCAGTAATATACTGCACTATTTAGTGTGTATTTTATTGTCCTGAACATATTTTTGGCTATATAAATTAAAAAATACTGCAAGTTTGGACAACATTTCATGGTTTAACATCAAGTAAGAGACTTTTATTTTCCTACAAATATCCACCTATAAATCAATGAATTGCTACTTAAAGTGTTTTTCTTCAGATTAGTCATTTCATGTCCTCTGTGCTACTATACAATTACCTCTTTATTTATCTCTACTTCTAAGTTAATTATAAAAAATGCTTGCAGTGAGCGAACATTTTGCTTGCCTAGTCAGCATCTTAAACTAGATTAATCTTCTAGCAACACTTAATGGAAACTAAATCACACATCAACATGCTATAACAATATAATGATGAAACAGCAAATGAATCACTCAATTAATTCCTTGATAAATAACCAAAACTTAGCTTGATCTTATAATCCAGGGGTTCTTAACCAGGGGTCCATGAGCTTGAATTGAAACTCAAAAGCCATTATTCTTGTGGGGACATGTTGGGGTGGTTGTAATACATTTATTAAATAATATACAGTATAGTGTGGGTCTATGGTTTTCACCTGACTGGCAAAAGGGTCCATGAAACAAAAAAGGTTAAGAAGCCCTGCCTAATTTATTGAGCTAAGAAAAGCTTTTCTGATTTTTTTCTATCTGCTTAATAAAAATGGCTAAATTTTAGGAAATAAACATCATAAAATGCATTTTGCATACACAGTCAAGAGCTTCCAAACAAAGGCGCACAATTTCTGATATCATATGACATCATATCATATGCAATATCACTGTTCACAGATATTATATAGTCAAGTATTAAAAGTTATATGGCTATATATACATAAATTTATACATATATAATCAAAAATTATATAAATTGATTGTCTGTATATGATTGTTGCCCCAAATATCTCTTGTTAGTAAACATGGACAGGTGGTTGATGGGAGTTTTTCTGTTTTATTCTAAATGCCAGATTTGACTCACTCTTTGCCCAAACTACCCAGTAAAATATGAAAATTATTCAAGCCTCAATCAGCCAGCATATAATCGAGAATTTCTCAGTTTCATTAATATGAATATATCTGGGATTATAAGAAGATCATAAAGAAAATAATCAACATTATCAATGTGATAAATTTCTGACTAAAAGGAACCATGATATTAGATTTAGAAATACCACTCTATACCAGACATGGCTTTTTATGATCAATAAGCTTAAAATCCATTTGGGAATAGAATTTAAATAGTAGTACAAAGTAGATTACCTCAAGCGACCGAAAAAACACACAAAAAACAATAGGAATCATGGACATCAGAGTAAATGAATTGGTGTATATGGAGGGGGGGGATTTGAGTGAAATTTGAAGTAAAAAGAAACTTCAATCACCAGATAAAAAGAGATAGGTATTTTCAGGCAGAGGGAGTTATGGAATACACTATGGGCTTTATTTATGACAGTGACACCCAGGACAATAGTAAGAGAGATTATATGTTCTCTGAAAACATTTTCATCAAGTTTAAACATGCTCAACTTCTAATTTCATTAGGTTTAATTCCTAAATGATTCTTTTAAGAAGAGCACGGTTATATCCTCAGTTCCATGATATCGTCTCAATGTCTTGGCATGATACAGGAATGTATCATAAATAAATACATTTATTTTCTATTTTTACAGATGTAAGTTCTGAACAAAGAAAAAAGACATAAAATCAGCTCTTGACTATCTCAAAGTTTATAAAATTATATATGAAGATTTGGTGTTTTTCTTAATTGTTACATTGCTTTCCTCCTGTCCTTTTCATAAATTTTGATCCATGTGACTCCCTATCCATGTAGGGTAAAAATAAAAGAAATATAGCAAAAACAATACAGTACAAATTTATAGCTGTTCAATATACCGAGCAGCTATATTTTTGCAGTAACAATAAAAAGCTTTTACCTCTTGAGGGCTTACTGAGTTTCAGGCACTTTTCATGGATTAGCTTTTTTATTACTCAAGACAATCTCATATATAAGGCAGATACTCTTACTGCCACCATTATATAATTAAGAAACCTGAAGAATAGAATCATAAGTTGTCTTAGGTCACAGAGTTAATAAGAGGAAGGCTGAGTGCAAATCCAGGAAGGTTCCTGCTTCCCGATATTGAACCAGGGTTTAGGACGTTTAAATAAGGTCATGTTCTTGAATCCGAACCTTCTCTTTGAGGACCAGCAGTTCTCATTTCTATGGATGCACTAGAGAGCTACTTTTAAAACACATAAATACTTCAGGTGGCCAGGTCTAGCCCAGAAGGCTCTGATTCAATAAATAGATCTATGGTGGAGCTTGGGGCTTCAGTCATTTTAAAAATCTCCACAGGTAATTAGGATGCATACTTCTAGGCCGGAAAACCTTGATGTAGAGTCCTGTTTAGTCTGAAGCACTGCAACATCTAATAAACACGTCATATCCCAAACTAAATTACTAAATTGTATTTGTCAACCTTCATTAATATGAAAAAGAGCAAAATTAAATTTGAATGAACGAAGACAAAGATTTCCTATATTGCTTTTAATATACTTTACAATGAATCTAAATTTAGAGGAGATAAACTGTCTTTTTTCAAACAGAAAATTTCCTAATTACGCCTCTTCATGTTAATAACAATTTACTTCCTGTCTTAAAATTAATATTGATTGAACAAAAGAGTCAAGGAAGCACGAATCAGGGAAACCATCATATTTTACTATAAAATTTGTTATAGCTAGCTAAAGGAGAAAAAGCAAACAAATATTTTCCCTAAAAAGAAGTTGATACCCAAATTTGCATAACTAGCTCCTATTAAGTGGCTTAAAAATTTAACTCTGGGATCAGTAGCCATTTGCTAATCAACGAAAAGGAATGAAAATCGTCTGTAGAAGACATTAATGAGGAATGGCAAGGCTCAAAGTTTTAAAATTCAATGTTGAACTATACTTTTTCTTTGTAAACTATAACTTCAGAGGGGTGGGAATGTCAGTAATGAACAGTACTCTTTTGTTATTTGATCTGTTTACTTTTCATTGTTGCTCTAAAGAATATAAAAATTTGTACATATTAAAAACTCATTGCAAATTTATAAGTTTATTGTTAAAGAAGAGTGATATATTTCTCGATTCAAAAAGGTTATTTTTCTCAATTAAGTAAATGTCCTTCAAGTTAGCAGCTTCCCAAAGCAGATCACTGCCATCTAGTGGCATACCAGTTAATTCTGAGATTTAACTTTTCTGATTAAGTTCAGTAGATGCCTATATATAGGATATCTGATACAAATCTAAATCACATATATATATATATATATATATATATGAATTTTAAAAGGCAAATTTCTTTCCTAAAGAGAGTTAGTTTAATATGTAATAATGAGACAAACATGCAGGACTACTAAAAATAAAGGTGTAATATTTAACAATTGAGGATTTATGGGTGTCTATGAAGAGATAAACAATATATGATATATACAAGATAGCTTCAGAGAATATGTAAGGTTTTGTTAAAACTTAATTTTAACAAAAAGGTTAATATTTAAATAAGAATAATTGCTCAAAGTATGTCTTCAGTATCAAGATTATGCTTAAGGTTATTAAAAATAGAATGGCTAAAACTTTACAATGAAAAAGGAATATTTGTTTTTCTGTTTCCTTAAAGGAAAGACAAGAAAAAATTTGGATAAAATTTCAGAACATGGCATTTATCTAGGGAAGAGGAGAAATTACTGAGCAAAACACTTGATAACCATGAGACTTTGTGAAAGGCTATATAAATTCTCCCACAGTAGGTCTTGAAGAGTAAGACAGAGGAACATTTTTTAATATTCTCAAATTATTTTACCTTGAGGGAAAAGGAATGGACTTGAAATTATGTTTCCTTTTAGCTTTTAATTGTATTAAAATTCAAATGTACTCCCTCACAATTTTATTTTATTTTTTGGTTTCAAGATAATATGCTCATTTGACCCAGCTGGAATTTTGCCTTTTGTTAGTCCTTTCCCTAAGACTCCAATTATCTTTACAAAATTTCTCTTCAGGTTAAAAATCTAGGCAAAAGGATTAATTTAGCTAACAATGCTGCAATATAAAAATCTCTGTAGGAGCTTTTTCTGACCTTTTCCAGGGACTGTGCCAACTCAAATGCTGGCATGATAAAAGAGCTCTTCATAGCTCAGGAGATAAGGAGAAAACCCATTTCATCAGACCCAATTGCTGTTAGAGGAATTCAAAAGAATCCAAAATAGTCTTAATGTCTAAAACTGTCACACTTTCTACCTAGACATTAGGATCCAAAAGAGTACATAAGGTTGATTTATCAGTGATACAATTTTCTCAACCTGATGATAAAGACTTTTATACCTTCTAAATAAGCTATCAAAAAGAGGATGAGCAATTGTCTCTCAGACACTCAGAAGAAACAATACAGTTTCATGAAATGCGGAGTTATGAATAAGGTCAATCACACAGTTTCTCTTGCCCCTAATCTTAGTCATGATGAGTTTTCTTGGTCTGTGTCTGTATATTTCAATTTCTGCATATTACTTAAAACTCTCGTCAGTTAAGAACTTTGTTCTTGTGTTTCCTCTTTTTCAAAATGACCATGGAACATGAAGAAAGAAAGAAATGTGTGGAACTGTGGTAATATTATCCATTTAACTTTAAATTGTTTTTAGTTTTCTCATTTATGAAGACTATAAGATTTTTTAACTTTTAAGAAGACATTTTTCAGTAGCCTATACTGGGATTACACTCCATTATTCAGGTACAATGAGAATCATGTGACTATAGTTATTCAACAATTTTGTCTCAAAAACATATAATAAATGTGTATCTAATTAAATCATGACTACTAACTCCAAGCAAAGAAAGATACCACAGCGTCAGTGAGTTCTAGGCCTACACATATACACACATGTACAAACAGGTACACACATGTACACACAAAGACGTGTTCCTGCACCCAAGTGAACATACCTGTACACCCAGGTACACCTAAGCACTCACATGTTCATATACACACACATTTGCCCTCCTCTAACTTTCTTCATTCTGACTTATAAGTTGAAAGTCCACTATGTTGTTTACAATAATAAACACAATAACAAAAATTATATTTGTTATTATTATTGCAAGTTATTTGCTAAGAAGAAATTTTTACCATTCAGAACATGGTCCAAATTCTGAAGATGAGAATTTTATGACAAAAGTTAACATATAGAATTTTGTTCACTTTGAAGATGATGAATCATTAAATTCTAGGAAATAGAAATTCTGACTTTAATTACATATTTTATTATAATTTAATTATGCATTCTTTAAGTTTCAATAACTGACAATATTTTTTGCCATTTGAAGTGTATTACTTTTTTTAGAATTATCTCCCTTTCATTTAATAACTAATTACCCTCTCCCCCACCCCATGCCACTCACATTTATTTCCATATTCTGACTTTTTCTCCTTTCCTCTAATTTGAGTGTTATTTACTTATTCTTGACAAATTAATCTTCTTTTCCTAGTCTCTATCTCTGGAGAATCAGACCTTTACAGCTCGCATTTCTCTCTATAGGTGGAAATGTAAAGCAGCTGTGATCACAATTTGCAAGGATTACTCAAACCAATTTCTGCATTTCTGCATAGTTTTGGCTTATAACCAGTTTTATTTTTTTATAATATGCTCTTATTATCCAAAAAGGTGTTGACATCTAGAACTCTGACAAAATATATTTTTATAGCGATACATGTTAATCTTCTTATAAAACTTATTTTAGTTTAACATAAATAAACATGTATACATACTGAATGTGGATTTCTCTTTTTTAAGGATTTGATTTAGGATACACTTAGTTAGCTGACACAACCCTGAAAGCAATGAGAGTAAATTTTCTTAGAAATAGTACACTTTAGAGGTTATCTTCTCTTCCAATATCAAGGGGCCACTTCTGTTCTAGTTGAGTTCTGAAATAAGGCATGCAGTCATCTTTCACTCTAACTACTGCCTTTATATGTTCCATTCTCTCACTCAACTCCCCAAAATAACTATATTTAGATTGCATCAGAACCTCGAATATTTAGAATCTTCTATTTCTGTCTATCTATTGGCTAACTCCTTGCTCTACTTCCTTTGCTCTCATGATTGAAGCCTAGGGTTCATCCATGGACCACAAGCACCCTTCACCAGTATTCTCGATACTCATATGCTATTGATCTCCTTCTCACCTGATTGGCAAAGCCACAATTATCCAGTTTTTAGCCTTTATACTTACACATCCATGCCAAATTCATATCATTAACATATTAATTTTCACCAACCTTAACTTGGCCCTGAATGTGGACAAGCAAATGCATTCCTGTAGCCAATGCCTCCTATTCCCTGAGGTAAGACTTTCTACCATTTGCCACTCCTCTGAAATCCTGGCTTCTTCACCTTTCTGTTCTCTCAACAGAGGGTCTCTAAGTTTATGAAGAAATAGAAGCCATGGCATATGAACACTCCACCAACCTCCTCCACCACATCTCCAAACTTGATTCTGCACCTCTACTTTTATCTTAACCTTCTGTTAAAATGGTGCTGCTTTCCTCTAAGCCTTCTCCTGCCATGTCTCCACTGGATCACATCCACTCCAGACTTTTGGGGACCTAGAACTTTAGATTGTATGTTCTTATCCTCATCTGTTTATTCTACCTATATAATGGCAGCTTATGCTCACTCTAGAATCAGGCAGACCTGGACTTCGCAAGTCTTATTGCTGACTACCCAAGTGATCAGGGGTAGATATTTAGCCTCTCTAAACAGAGATCAGCTCTGTTATCTGCACAATGGGGATAATAATAGCACTTCCCTCACAGGATTTGGATGATGAATAAATGAGAATAATGCATGAGGTAAACACCTGGCATGAAAGCTTTTGACAGTGCTTTGCTATTAGTAGACTTACTATAAGGATTCAAATAAGCCTATTCCATTGAGAATGAGAGGAAACAGCAGTCTCCCTTAACCTCCATTCCCCTTTTATCTTCCTCTCTGTCCTCACTCTTCTACTTCACCATGAAACTACTTAAAGACGTGCTTTTCCTACATCATCCCCAACTCACTTCCCACTCTACTCTCTCTGATTTTGGCATTTATCACTTCACTGCAACTCCTCATAAAAGTCAGCAATGTTAGCTCCCTGTTGACAGACCTTTATCTTAGTTGCTCTCTTGGCAGGATTTAGCGATGTTGGACATACCCTCGCTACTCTTTACCTTTCTTTCCTTGGCTCCCTTGGAGTCTGTAGCTTGCTCCCTGGTAAATGCCATTGCTTGGCTGGCAAAGCACATGGCACATAATGCCACCAATAATTATGTATTGAATAACTTCACAACTAACACAAGGAGGAGAGCTCCAGGGTCAGAGCTGCCATTGTCCTCAGAATTTTCAGTCGTCCTGATGTTCAGTTCACTCAAGAAATCACTGAAGTCCTGAATTCCTTCTAAGGCACTTCATTTCATATTAGATTCCTGGGAAGAGGTTAAAAGCATACTTGTCTCTTAAGAATGCTCTATATTCAGGATGTCCTAGAAACAGAGGAAAGCCCTTAAGTTTATGTTATGATGCTTTCATAGCTATTGCATTTGGTCAGATATAGGAAACAGAAATGAAGAGACACTTTTCAATGGAGGCTCAAATTACACTATTTTTCAAGGTTTAAAGTTTGCCCAACATTATCCATAAATTACAGCTATACGTTATAATTATTTAATCTGCATTTCTTGTTAAACATCTAAATTATGGCACTTCTCCAATTTACAGGAATTATGTGATTAGGTATAATTGCTCTAAATAGTTGAACACAATTTAAAAATCTTCCACCCAGGAAGAGTTGCATATATGTTAATTTTTTTTCTCTTGTAAGTCACTGTCCTTGATGTCTGTCACAAGGAGAGAAAGGTTAGTTTGAATGGAATGAGTGAATATCCAGATTTCGGGCAAACTCTGGCTCAGAAGCTACCAACCGCAATTCCCTCCTTACATTAAACACATTTTCAGATAACTCCTGCAATTAGATTCCCCTGACGCTTATAGCTAGTATTATAAACTGCAGTAATGCTGGCTCTGATATTTTGAAGGGCTTGAGGATCCAGCAGATCTATCCAAAACTGTTACTGGAAGTTTATCCTCAGATTTCCTCTGCCTAGGAGGCCTCCCCCCGCCGCCCCGCCCCCCGACACACACACACACTTTTCCAGACTACTGTCTATTTTCCCTTTCAGTTTGGAGGCAGCAGTGGTTAAATGAACTGAAACCTGCATACCCAGCTCAAATTCTGTTTCCATTGTTTACTAGATGTGTGACTTTGGGCAAGCCATTTAACCCCCAACCCCTTTCTTTCTCCATCTATAAATGTCAGTGATGTTAATGGACAAAAACTGCATATAATTGTAGTCCCTCCCTATTGTGAATTTGTGCTCATAGTAAGTGCTAGGTGAAATATCACTTTCCTCAGAGCTCTTCTCTGATCATCATTTTCCACTCTTCACAGCTTGTAACAGAGTACTATGTGTTTACTAGTTTACTTTCACCCTCCTTTTTTAGGCCTTGTATTTCATGAAGGCAGACAGGGATCATGCTTGCTTTGTGCCTGGCACATGGAGGAGCTCGAATGGTTGAATGACTGACACATACCCCATTTCTTTTTCATACCTTTTCCTTTTCCCATTCTTTTCCTTTTCTCACAGGCAGATATTTAGTGTGTTTTTCATACTTACATGATAAACTCACTCAGACTACTGTCCAAGGGACTCCGTGCCAGGATCACAAGAAAGACTGTGTGGAAAAGAACTTTCTACAAATGTCTGCAAATTATTATGCAGGGATAGAAGCTATTAATACCATCTGCAAATAAAAAGAGAGTAGATTATGCTTGAAATCGATGGGTGGAATTTCGAGGGTTGGCGAAGGAGTTATCTGGGTACTCAAATTTCCCACAAACCAACCTCCTAAAATTCTGCCAGGTGTGAGGCTATTTCCCTGAGAACCAGGCTTCTCCTAACCACAGGAACTTCTTCTGTTGTGGCAAACATCCACTTCATTTTTTCCCCCTCTCAGGCACTATTTACGGCTTGTCTCACCCTGTCATGCCTCCCCTTCCTGCCCAACACCCATATCCAACTCTGAGTTCAGTGTGTAGTTAAGGCTCCCTGTTCTGATTTTAGCTCTTTCAACCTCCTTCCAGTGTTTCTGCTCTTCTCTCACCCAGAGAGAAATTAAATACAGTAGGGTCCTGCCTTTAGACACTTAAGAGTCCACAAAATAAGATTAAAATATTGGTTAATTTTGTGCATTACATTATAAAAATTTTCTTTTTTTTAAGACAGCAGCAGTGTCTTAAATAATACTTAACCCTTTGTGTATTTTAAATCTGACTCGATCATCAAATGTTTATATACAACTTTGCAAGAACACAACTATTGTGCAATACCAGTATTTTCAGATATCCTGTGAATTCACACGATAGCATTCACATAAGTGACTTTTCACAATCAATGATAAAACTAAGTAGTGGAAAACAAATGAGAAAATTTTTATTTCAAGTACACATAATAAAAATTAGCATGTCTTAAACCAATGGAACGAGTCAATTTAAAGACACAAGAGGTCCACAAAAGTCAATTCACAAAAATATTGTCTTTTATCTCCTTTATGCTTAAAAATAAGACAAGCTGTAGAAAATCTGCAAATTCTTAGTCACATAGGAATCTAAATTCCCCATGTAGTAAGAATAAGATATAGGAAAAATCTGGTAAGTTCCATGTGTGAAATCCCTTTGACACACTTGTGCAAATAAATTCCCTTACATGCTTTAGGGAAAAATCAATTCATTTTTCTAAGTGAAAACCAAGCTTGTAGTCTGAGTATAATTCTCAATATATTTCAACAAAAAGAACATCCCTGAATCTGGCCTACCAAATCAAAGAAAGAGAAAAAAATGACTGGAAATAACCTTCTCTCCTTTTTGACTTCCCCCTCTTTGATCCCATATAATTCTTATAAAGGCAACTTAGGAAATTTTTTTATTTGATTTTAGCAAGTACAATGAGAACACACCTATTCCTTAGTTATGACTTGGTTCTCCCTTCTGTGGGTCAGTGAATTAACTTCTCAGAAAGTTGTACTGTTATTGTACTGTTAGATTTTGTTAAACGATTATGTGATCCCTCTATTTCTTGCTTACTTTTTTTTCAGTATTAAATGAATGTACAGATTCCTGATCCTATCTCTAATAGTATGGCACTGTAGAAAGGAAAGGCCATTATTATAGGAAAAAGTATGTCACCCATAGTCCTTAAATACATTCAAGTAAGTAAAATTGAAATATTTAACAAAATTGAACCATGGCAAGTCTAAAAATTTTGCACATAGTTGCTAAAATTGAAAGTTGTATATAAGGTTAAAAAAAAAAATTTCAACACCTGAGAGAAGTGAAAAAGGACACAAAAACCCAATGGGTAAGACAATTATTATGTAGCATTCAGCTTTATTTTTTATTTTTTATTTTTTATATAGAAACCAAAACTCAGTGGGTTTTTCCAATGCACTACAATTCCTTCTCATCTTCTCTGGTTCTTTAGCTGTGTTCTCATTTATATTCCATGGAAAAAAAAATTATTCAACCTCCAATATATGTCTTCTGGAAACACATTTGAATAGCTATTTTCCAGAATAAAGAATTTGAAGTTTCAAATTGATGTAAGCCAATGATTCCTTTAAAGAATTTAGTGATATGTAAAAGAAATTTAGAGACTGTGTAGACCTGTTTCATTTATGTAGAAAATGAAAGATGATGCACAAAAGAAAGCAAAACAAAGTAGATGAGAAATGCCAAGAATATTCATACTAAAAAAAAGCTGACTCAGGATGTTCTGAATTCATATAAAGACACAGAAAACCAAACTCCACATGTACACATACAAACAAAATATGTTGATTTTTGAAGAAGTAATGAGGAATAAGGGGTGATACATAAAAACTGAGGTTTGAAAAGGTTGATGAGAACAAAATGATATATTTTGAAGCTGAAGCATGCTCAACATAAAGCTTGAGGTCTTTTAACAGGCAAGTAAATTCTAATTCCCTAATCTCTATTAAAAAACAAAACCCCAAACTCTTCCATAATTGTGACTAGAAAGAAGAAGAGTTAATATCTACTTACACCTACTTCATGCTTAACATGTTACATTTTATTATTAAAAATAATTAGGTTCCATTATCTCTATGTAAACTGTCTCTTGACAGGATCCCCTGTCTACCCTTTATTGTTTTGTCTGACCCAGAATATATTTATCAGATGAACTGTGGATTATGTCTATATTAACAACACTTGGCACATTGTTTACTTAGTTTTGAACAGTTTACACATAAATGGGACAACACTTCACAAACGTTTCTCTATTCTGCATGCAATTATAGGTATCTTCCTATAGTCTAGAGACATATACAGGGTGTCTACAATTCTATATAGAACAATAAACAAGAGAAATCTATTTTGTCAACTATTGAGTCACTGAAATTCTGTCACTTCCCTAAAATTATGGCTTTGTATCTGATCTTTAGAACTTGTAATAGGATAGCCTCCAGTTTGACAAAGATCTTCTGAAGTTGGATTTATTGTGTGCAAGTTATTCCAGACCCTGAATGAATTAATTTACTTTTGAGCCTTCCTTGGATCTGAAGCCAAGAGGGAGCACAGCCTTCTAAGGATCTTTTAGTTCAATAAAACCTCCCATATGCAAAATTCAGCATTCTGGGACACTATGTGGATTTAAAACATCCCCTGGGGGAACTTTAGATCAATAAACCAATCAACTGATTACCCTTATCCATTTACACTATTTTCTTTCATGCTCCACTTCCATCTGGGATTTTGTTATTTTTTAAATTTTTTATCTCATATTGACTATTTAATAGACCCATCATTCTTATTTTTTATTTGGTAATTATATTGTAAGTTTGAATTACAAGCAAAAGTCTCCCTTAACTGTTGGGGAACCACATAGAAAAGTGAAGGGAATGGAATGGGCTTTCAAAAAAGTAGAACAAAAGAAAAAGTACCAGGCATGGAGTCTCTTAGTGGTGAAATTCAGAGCTTGTTTCTTTAATGTAAAGAGGTTGATGTTTCAGCTGAATTTAATTTATCAGCCAATTCCAATGACAGTTTCAAATACATTAGTCCCTTGTGGGATATGTAAATGAGTGTCTATTCAAGATTCTGAAAATAATTTCACAGACACCAAGATGAAAATTATAATAAAATAAACATTCTTATAGTTCAGACATTCTTTCACATGGATTATTTTAAAATAAAATTATGGGTACATGTTTTAAAATGCAAGACTCAAATATTTTCTTCTTTAGAAAAAGGAAATCTATTCCCAAGCTCCTTAGTGACATTGACTAATGAAAATAAGCAATTAATTTTTTTAAAAGAAGAAAAACAGATTAACTAGGTTTTACCTTTCTCGGAGGGGGAAGTCATTAAAATATAAACAGCTCTTATTTAATTTGATAATATTCTGAACCCTGAGATATGTGCATATTTAAATGACCAAGGTGATTTGGTATTTGATACACAAACACTGATCACCCTTAAAATACTTTAATGGCGTTCAGTTTGGGTACTTAGTTTTATGAGAGAATGTAGCAAGATTTTTAAATTTTTGCTACTTTTAAAATTTGATATTTAGGAATTATTTGAACTTGGCTCAATTGGAATAATGCTTGTGCACATTCCACTAACAGAAGCGATGCCTGAGCTATCTTTTATCTCTGGTCTTGCTTGATAGTCAAAACTCATTTAAATTCAGTCTCTGGAGTCAATCTGGCATCTCTGCTGGCTTTCAGTGGGCCAGCATTTTATGGTAACATGCAGAGCAACTGATCACACTGGATGGTTATTTTCAGGAAGTGAACATTAGCCTATGGCTTCTTGTTCTACTTAAGAGAGATAGAGTTAAAGAATATTCGCAACATAATTTTTTGTATTTGTCCATTCTTTCTTTCATTTATTCAACATTTATTCATGCAGTTCCAGCTATTTACAAAACACAGTCCTAAACATCACAGGCAGACAAAGTTTGCATTTTCAAATCTACTACTGAAATTCAGATAGTCAATAAAAAGTCACATTTATAAAGGATGATGATTGAAGTGGCATAAATGAGCTATGAGTTGAGAGTTTAGATCTGGGAAATATGTCTCTTAGTTGAAGAGTTAAGGGATACTGCCAAATCTTCTAAGGGTTGTCAAGCCTCCTACAGGGTGGTAATTCAACAGTTTGATGCGAAAAAGATAAACAGAGTTGGGGAGGAAGGAAAGGCAACAGAGTGGTGCTAGAAGAACTGAGCCTACTGTGGAATGGAATTGAAGAAAATGATTAGCAGTCCAAGGTGATGGATGGATATTAAGACTTCTTTATCTATGATGGAATTGCTGTTATTCATTAGCCAGATGTGTGTTCCTCCATTAGAGTTCCAAGACGATGGCATTAGGCCAAGTAAGGGAGTTATCTGTGCTTAGATTCCAGAATTAAAGTGGTCAACCAGCCAGAGAACCTGGAGATAAGCACATGGTTTATTCCCTTCAGATATATTCTAGTCTTCTTAGGCCCCAAGCCAGGGCTGAAAATAAGGTAAAAGTGAAGACAGAAATTTCTAAGATAACCTTAGTCAGGTGGGATGAGAATATAATTGAAAGATGTGGGAAAGTGGTATCTGTAGATAAATTTTTTATTTCACTGGTGGGAATGAGGCTTCTGCTTATGCAGAGGGCCATGGCTATGCTGCCAGGTTAACATCTTCATTTCATGGAGCTGGGCAGTGGTATGTTCAGGCACATGTAGGAGATGTGGCCTCTGAAGAACAGAAAGGATTTTTTTTATAGGCAGGAAGATGAAGAGGACATTGAAGTAGGAGGGAAAGAGAGGAGGTCCTTGAGGTAGGAAAGAGATGTGTACTTTCTCACACAGAATGGAAACACGTGAAGAGATAGAGAAGACCGGATGGAGGTTTGCCCTAGATTTATGGAGGAATTTAAGTTCTGAAGGAGTTTCTTTAACAAATAGATAAGACCACTGAAGACCCGTGGTTTGGGGAATGACATAATCACATTTGAATATTTGAGGGATCAATCAAGTAATAATGTGCACATTGAATTGGAGGGAAGGAAAAGTGTAGTTATCAAGGCCAGTCTAGCAGCCTGGGGACAGTCAAAAAGACTCAACATTAAATGGAATAACGTTGATGTCATTTATTTCTCACAGTACTAACAGTCTTAAGATTTGACAGATTAGGACACTAAAGCTAGGCAAAGCAAATTAATTGTTCAATATCACACATCCAGGAAAGAATGGAAAACCAGACCTGAAATCCAGGCTATTTCCCAAATACTCTTTTCTTTCCAAATAGAGGAGTATTTTGGAAACTACCTGGTATAAAATAAATTCATTAAATGAGCAGAATTTTATAGCAAGTTTGAAAAGTATTGTCCATTTAAAGGAACCATGAGAATCCCTTGGAAACTCCGATAGGGCTTTGAGCGGAGGACCACTAACAGGCATGTGCCTATAAATTCAGCATTTTCCACCACCCACAGCGAGAGAAGTAATGAGACCTGCAGCAACAGCTGGCCACCGACCTAATCAAACGCCTAGAACTGAAAACTGAGGAACATCTGAGACGCTTCTCTTCAGTTCTGCCAGATGAAAATAGTATTATGAAAGACAAAAGAGGAGGTTATTTAGAAAGAAGAGGATTTCTAGATTTATGACAATGACTACAGAAAATTGTGAAAATATGAGATTGTAGCTGGTTTGTATTTGAGATTTAAGATAAATATTATGGAGTTAAGAGAGTTCTCAGAAGTGCCTTCCAAGTGTGTTTGGCATTATCGATCAGGTTTGTCTCTGAACATCATGAACTTTCACTGAAGTTAGAGGCCAGGTGAACTCAAAAGGTTGGTAGGTGACATCAGGAGGGTCTGAATTCTTTTTGCTAAAGAAGTCTGCAACTACATTGCACATCATTCTCAATCTATGCAGATTTACTATCTTAAGTTTAAATAACTAAGGGTGTTCTATTTAATATACTGCCAGACTCTTTAAAATATTTTTAAAACTCTTAATCATCTCTGAATTTGAACTTTATTCCTTTTGAAACACTCAATTTCTTTTAAATCATATAAAAAATATTTCTTATTTCCCAAAACTTTGCACATTAAAATGCAAATATTTGTGTGATGGGTAGCATTTTAAATTTTGCAAAAGTGAGTTTAACAGGTCCTTTTGAAACCTAACTTTAATTGAGGAGAGCACTGGATTGAAAAGAATGGATTAAGAGGTTTTCTCAAAGAAATAAAAAACCAGAGACCAAGAGCTAAGGTAATCTTTGCCTACTTTTCGACCTTAATTTATCTAATGGTACAAACACATGCAAGCAACAATAGCATTGTTTAGGGTAAGTAAAAACATGTAATTAGAATATTAAGCAAAATGTTTAACAGAGCACTAAAATAGTAAGATAATTAAAAGTCAACCTGCTGAGATAAGCAACTGAGCAAACCTGAGGCCTGACTGTTGTATTTGCGGCCTTTTAACATATATTCTTTTCATCTTTATGTGGTGACGGCCATAATTAATAAAAAGAGAAAAAATGCACAACTCCTTCAAATAAAGGCCAGGCCATTTTAAAAGATGTTATTTAATCTGTTGCCAGAGCATTTAAAAAGTTCATTATTCTGACACCTAAAGTGTTCTGGCAGAAATTAAAAATTTAACAGCTTTTCTCCATTAATTTCTTGACAGAATATAACATTGCACAAATAATACAATCCTGCCAAACATCTTTGAGGAAACTATAAGAGTATTTAAATTATGCTCCTACTTAAACAGTTATTCTAATACAGAGTGATTTTTAGCAGTAGTTGGGGATCTAATTCAGCAGAAAAACCACTGCAGAACCACTTTCCATTAGCAGAAACTGTACCTTCTTTATTTTGGAATACTGCCATCTACTCTATTTCTAATGGCTTTATTAGATGTATTTTTTGCCCAACAATTATGTTTATACTCTGTTATATTAGGATTCATACATTATTTTGGCCACAGTTTCACTAAGTAGTTCATTAGCGTTTGCACTAAGGAAGAAAAGTGGTCATTAAGAACAGACAAGAATTCTTCACTTGATCATATGCAGTATCTGTTTAATCAAGAGTCCAGTTAATCATGTTTTGTGTGTCCAGCCTCCCTTTACTGTCCTCCAAATTTCATATGGAGCCATATGTTCTTGCTAGCAAATCAGAGAAGATAAACCTGAAAAACATTCCAAATGTTTAAAAGTTCTAAATCCTAATAATATAAGCAAAAGACTTGACTATTTATTTTAATAAAGCAGATTAGCAGGGTTTACAAGACAGGGTAAAACACTAATTGGGAAGGTGGTTCTGATGTTCTCTCTCATGCACCTCCCTCAGGGCCTCTCCATCCCATTCTCCACATTATCCTCCTGTAGGCTCTTACACTTCTGATTGCAGAGAATGTAAATATTTAACATACTTTAAAGTTATATAGTAGTTTAAAGCACATACTGAAACTCTCTCTCTTTCTCTCATTCTCTCACTCATCATGAAGCTCTGTCTGCTCTAGGCTTTATGTAAGGCTTGCCAAACCACCATTCACAAATGAGTAACTAGTCTGGGAAACCTCTCCCTTTACCCATGACCCCAAATTTATCTAACAGCTTGTTATCCTGTGTACCCTGTTTCAGTTCCCTTACAGAGCTCGAGTTCCAAGAAGAGCTTTCTACTCAGCACTGATTAGCTCCCACCCAAACATATGATTTCCAGGTCTTGATGCTTCAAATATTGTGCTGTGTTCAACTTATGTGCAAGTGCACATGGTGGGGTGAAAAATTCACGTTTGCCTCTTCTAGATAAACTACTTTCATTTCACAAGCATGGTCCAAGTTTTATTAAAAAGCACTGATTAATAAGGTATTTCATCTAATTGTTTTTCTTTCTTTCTCTGTAGAATTCTCTTACTGCAATTAATCATAAGTTGCCCTTGGAAAGCTATTACTTTTATATTGTTTAATTGCATGCATTGATTTCTATATTTTCATGCCATTACACCTTATACCCTCAGAGGAAAAGTCAATTTCTTGAATAAACTACTATTTGTAATAGACTCCTGTAGCTTCCACAGCATCTAGCATGATATAGTGAAAAGAGCATTGGAGCAGGGAATGGCCTTCGCTCTGGTTCCAGCTCTGCTTCTTCCTATATTCACATGGACAAGTAACATGGACAGTAAATCATCAGTAAATTGAGTTTAATAATGCCTACCTGCTTACCTCCCTAACTAGCTCTGATGATCAAAGGCTTGCAAATGTTGTCCAATGTTCTTTGAAGTCACTATATAAATATAATTCCTATACATATATGTATCAAATAATTTAAATTTTATAATGGACTCTATAGGCTATCTATTAGAATACCATACATGTGTTAGGTCCTTAGGAAATGACTCTGCTACTACCAGAAGAACATAGAATCCTAAAGGATAGACCTGAAAGGGACTGAAAGCATCAACTGAGCAAATCAATCCTTTACTTTACAGATAAAGAATCCAGGGTGTAAGGCTGTGAAAATGTCCTTCAATATGAGATGCTAATTGGTAACTGTGGTAGTTATTGCTTACTTTTTCACTCCCTTGCCTGATGGAATAATATTACCTCTCCCATGCCATGGCTTCATGGTTGGCAATCCCTTTGGGCTTGGCCATGACGTGGCTTTCTTTAACCAGTTTGGTGTTACTGGACATGATGGTGTGGTGTGCCCACTAGGATCCTGTAATGGCTATATCTCAGGTGGCCATTGTCCCTTTAGATCAAACCCCAGCTGAACAGATGTGGAGTAGATCTTAACTTTGTTGCTAACCTGGAGCCAAACTCAGAGTATATTTCAATTGGATCACACGTAATTTACTTTAAAACATAATTACATAATTCAACCTATAATCTAAAAACCTCAATGCTATATTTCTGCACAGTATAAAAATTCAGACTTTCAGAACTGTATGATAACACTGTATAAATAAAAGCTATATAGGTATTTGTATTTATTAAACATCTACTGCTCTACTTCAGCCAGCCAGCATCCCCTGGGGAATTGATTGAAACCTCTGTTGGGAGTTCCCAACTTACAGCCTACCTTATGGAATCTGGACTTGCCAATCCCAATGATTACAGGAGCCAATTCCCATAATTAATAAATCTCTTAATATTTGCACACACATGCACATTTCCTGTCAGTTCTGTTTCTCTGTGAGCCCTAAGACACAATCCTCCAGGTGCTTCTAATGCATGTTTAAGTTTAGCACACACTGTATTATACAATTATTTATTTAATCATTCATTCATTAAAACAAAAATATGTGACCAATTGTCCCAATACAAACCGTGACAAGAACTCAGTATGACTTCCCACATTTAATACTTCTTTTATTTATCTCCTATAGATCCCTGCCATAGTTATTCTAACTTTCCAGTTTTCTCAATTTTTCAATCTCATTGTGATACCTTCATTTATCATCTGATCTCCTTTCATATTTCATTGAGAACAAGAGGGAATTCTTTTCTCTTCCAGATCTCTCATTCAATATATTCCTTTTTCTATAACCAACCTTCATTTACCCCCATCAATTATAGGAAAATACAATCACTTTTCCTTTCAAGGCTACTATCTTCCCAAGTTTATACAATTAACCCCCCTATGGGAGTTGCTCATATGCCCTCATTTCCCCTCTTCTGTTCCTTCCTATTTTCATGTATATATTATGAGAGGAAAAATCAAGTTTGCTACCTTTCTTGCGAATCTCTATCTTCTCTCTAACTTTTAAAGAACAAAATTTGAAACCAGTAATCACCATTGCTTCACTATCTTACCATCACCTCAAAATTCCTTGCTATGTAACTTCTAGTCCTTCCACTTTTCTGGTTTTTTGAAAAATCTCTAGTGAGAATCTTGATAAATCATAAAACCACTTTTAGTTTGCATTCTGCTAACTTTTTCTTCAGAAATTTTACCATCTTGAAATGGTCCTCACATAGTCTACCATAACCTACCATATTATATGACAATAAGGTAGACCAGTTCCATTCATGGTCCCAATTAATGGCCTCCTTGATTCTTATGCAATGTAACTTATGCAAAGTGACTTTATAATTCTTTCCATCAAGAAGTAGAGTCTATTTTCCCACCCCTTAATTCAAGGCTGGCCTTGTGACTCACTTTAGGCAATAAAATATGGTATGAATGACAGCATGCCAGTTCTGAGTCTGCTTATTCTTTATCTTCTTTCTCAAAATCCTGCCTCTACAATGAGAACAAGCCAAAGCTAGACTGCTGGGGAATGAGAGACCTTGTGGAACTGAGATGATTCATCCAAATGAGACCTGGTTAGACTAGCCAGCCTTCAACAGACATTTCAACTGGTTATAGATTCATAAGTGAGTCTAGGTGACTTCTGGCAAGCTCGGCCTAGATCAGTAGAGACACTCAGACTACTTCAGAACTTTGGAAAATAATAAACGTTTGTTATTATAGGCCCTTAAATTTTAGGACAGTTTGTAATGCAACAATAGCTAACTGATACAAAAATAAAACTTTTTTAAACCATAATTTTTTGCTCTAGTTGTTACTATCACTGTCTCTCCCTCCAGCAAACTTTGCCAACGTATTTTGCATATATTCAGCTTCCATGGCTTGAGCATGAATATCTTACCTAATCTCTTGAGCATGAATGTCTTACCTAATCTCTAGCTTTGAATAATGGAATTACATTTAGATTAAGGTCAGGGTCCAATAACAGAGCTTAAGGTAAAAATTGCATGGAGATAAAATCATTCTTGAACTTTATTAATTTGCCTACAGAGTAGAGAATTCACTGTCTCATATCTGAAATCCTACATATTAATATGCCTGGATTTAATTTGTAATTATACAATGATGTACCCCACTATGAAGAGTACATATGCCAAGTATAATTTCATGTAGCTTTTGAAATATATTATTTTCAAAATGGAAATATTTTCTTCATATACTCTAAGGCCTTCTATGCCCACAGCCATATATTCTCATGCTTCAAAATCATTCCTAATCTTTAATTCATCTATCCACTTATATATTTTAAATCTCCATTTCTACTGCTAACAGTCTAGTTTAACTTTTATCACTTCCCACCTAAATTATTGTACCTCTCCTCAGGCATGAAGATAGAGAGAATATGATCATCAAATCAGATATGACACTAAGCTGGAGAAATAGGTAGCACTATGAGTGACATAATCAAGATGTCATATTCCAATATCTTCCCCTAAATGTGGAAAATTTGGATTAATGGATTAAAACTATCAAGAAATACCTTTATCAGGAATGGATATTTAAAAGGTGCTTATAATTCCGAAACACTCACTGCACAATTTAGAATCGAAGAAATCTGGCAAGAAGAAATAAATAGAGATAGAAATAGCACTAAAAGTATACTTAAGTAAAAGTAAAGAAAACCTCATTTGTCCAAAATAAAGGATGTATCTAGGGAAGTGTTTGGAACATATATTAGTCAGCCAAAGGGGTGCTGATGCAAAATACCAGAAATCTGTTGGTATTTATAAAAAGGTATTTATTTGGGGTAGAAATATAGTTACCAGGCCATAAAGCATAAGTTACTTTCCTCACCAAAGTTTGTTGCCATGTGTTGGAGCAAGATGGCTGCCAACATCTGCCAAGAGTTCAGGCTTCTTGAGTTCCTCTCTTCCTGGGGCTTGCTTCTCTCCAGGCTCAAGCTTGCTTCTCTCCACAAGGCTAGCTGTAGACTATCAGGTGAACAGCTCACTCTTTTCCCAGGGCCTTCTTTCCTTCCTCACAACCAAGCTCCTCTGTGTGCTTACTTCTCCAGGCTCCAGCATTAAAACTTCAAACTTCCTTCTCTGCAGTGCAGTTTCTCTGTGAGTCCCTACCCAACAAGGGGCAGGGACTCAATATCGTACTGATGTGGCCCAATCAAAGCCTTAATCATTATTTAATCAAGTAAAAGTAAAACCTCTGAATCCAATACACTCTAATACACCCAGAGGACAAGACCAGTTTACAAACATAATCCAATATTTCTTTTTGAAATTCATCAATAATATCAAACTGCTACAGAACGTAAGTTTTGAAAATTCTGGATGACCAGATTTTCAAGTGTCTTGAATGACAGGCTAAAGATGTTAGAATTACAATAGATGCTGTTAGCTAATTTTAAAAATATGCATGAAATAATTTGATAATATATAATTAAGGCTTGGAATTATAAAGAGGAAAGTAATGTTTCTTAGACCAGATGCTATTAAAAATTAAGTTGAAGGCATTGTTATTAATATAGCTGGTACTTTCTTAACGTTTTCTCTTAGACACTTGGCTGTTGAACTAAGTTTCATCATAGCCTCAAATTATATCTTAAGTTTCTTATTCAGTAACCCACATTTCTTGGATACACTGTTTCCCTAATCAATAGTATCTAATTGCTGTTTTTAACTCCATAATATTCCCTCTGTTCTCAATTCCCTATAATCAACTCCTATCGTTGTTAAGGCACATAAGCCATGAAGCATGAATTTAAACAGAGGCACTTTCCAGCAGGCCTGGACACTTCTTCAGCTATTTCCCCTTACTCAGTAATCTATGTTCTAAGAAGTAGAAAAGGGAAATCAGCTCTTAGGAGGACTCATGTAACATTGGACACCAAGGACAGTTGAAAGAATTGATGCTGAACTATGGAAGATATAGTTCACATAAAAAAAAAAAAAATTAAAAAGGACTCCTCAATGGGCTGTTGTGGAGAAAATAAGTTACCTATTAGCAATTCAAAAGGAGCTTCCTATTATACAAATCTTTATATGTAGGCTAATTGCCTGCCAAGATTTCCCTTTAAATCAAAGTTAAAGTATGCAAGATCAATGCAATACAGTGAAATGTCATTATTTTTGACTACCTGAAATGCTTTGTAGAGCTCTTTTACTGATTTATTCCACTGGGGAGGTGTTAAGTATTGTGTTTTATTGTTTATTATTATCATTATTTCAACACTGAAAGGTTAATAGTTGAGTGAGAAAAGAATTTCCGTAAGATTTTCCATATTTAAAATGTGAGAATAAGTTATTTTACTAGTTTTTTCTAATTGAAATATAATAAGTGGCTTAGAACCATTAGAATTTAAATAAAAAATGGACCTGGACACTCATTTATTGATTCTTAATTTAAGGATGGAGTATTATAAACATACAACAGTTAGCTTCATCTCTTTGTTCCTTTCAGTTCTGCTTTTCTTGAGGAACTGGAATTCAGTCTTTTATCTTTTTCTTTTTTCATTTTCTTCTTTAGCCAAACTTTCCCCAGAAAGTAACATGTTTTGCTCACTATTAACCTACAGGAAACCTCAATAATAAAAGTAGGCCTGACGGTTTCCATGCCCCTTTCAAAGTTATATACTCAGTTTTTGCAAGTCCACCTTGGCTTTCATTTCAATAATTTTTCCCTTCTTTCATTTGTAAAGTTTCATTAAATGAATTGCCAGTGTAGATAATTCTCCAGGCCAGTTAGCTGTCCCTTTAAATGTGACTAGCTTTGATTCTTTGTGATTTACAATTTAAATGCTTAATATTCAAAACTTTTTAAAAGATAAGGCAATATACCAAAATAATGGTTTGCGCCATATGCCTTATTTATTTAGTTAATTATTTCAAGAACTACGGTTTAGTTTAGAGATAATTTCACATTTTTCAAATAACAGATGGGCTGGATATATCACATATGCAGTACATCAAAACATCTTATCCATTTAAAAAACAAGCTATTTGAGAGCAATAACCTGATGCCAAAAAGAAAATATTAGTGGGTTAACTTGAAATGTAATGATATGCCAGAATTACAGAAAATATCTTATATTTTTATTATTTTTGTTTCAAAGTAATACTATATTCTATGAATGATGACCAGTTTGTATGTTTTTCTAAAAAGTTTTTCACACTTTATCTTCATAAATTTAAAATTCTATTATTAAATTCCACAAATGAATAGAAAATAATAATGACCAAAATTGCTTTCTGATATTTTCTCCTAAAATACATAGGAAAGGGGAGCAGATGTGGCTTATCAGTTGAGCACCTGCCTCCCACGTGGGAGGTTCTGGGTTTGGTTCCCAGTGCCTCCTAAAGAAAAAACACACAGACAATGAGCAAAAAAACAATGAGCAGACGAGCACAAGCAATGAGTAAAAGCAATGAGCAAACAGATGAGAGAGCCATCTCGGGGTGGGGGGAATACATAGGAAAAACAAACATAGAATATAGATTCAACCAAATATGAGTAGGACTGAAAATAATATAGAAATAGCCATTCATCTGCTAGGTATTCATATCATAGAGAAAAGGGCAATGACATAAAAATAGTAAAAACTAGGAAATTATGAGGACAGGAATACACAAAAAACTGATAAAATCTAGTAAGTCATTGAGTAGAGAAGGTTTTTTGGTTACTGTATCATAAGGTAAATGAAGATTTATCACTAAAAATAAAGTTCAGTTTGGTTTTTGAATGTTTTCTTCTAATGCTAATTTGCTTAATTCCTTTTAGCAAGTGTCAATATGGTATTGTTAAATGTTGCGTTAAGACCTATTTATGTTTTGTCTAGGAAGTTAAACACACATACATGCACAACGTTTGTTTGTTTTTTTTTTTTTTTTTAAGTATTTGCTGACATATTCATGATTTCATGGAGGTTGAACTTGTGGATCATTTAAATTACGATGAGCTCATAAATCTCTAAGAGAAGTCTTGAGGCTCAGCCATCACTTTGAAAACTCTGTCCAACACAGTTTTGCATATCCTCTTGTTTTCCTACATAGGGAGGCTGAAACAGAAACTGCCGTATGAAATTTCACTAACTGGATGTTTTCAATTTGATGATAACTGATAGAATTACAATAATGTTACTGAGAATTAAAATTAACTTCTTTGAAATGAGGAGTGAAAAAAAGGGTGCAAGAAAAAAGCTTGTTTTATTGACACTTGAAGTTGAGTTTGAATTAAATAAAGAAGAAACAATGCATGTTTCATCGATAGTGGATAGCTCCAATTATTTTGAAACTCTATACGTATCTAATCCTGATCTATGTCTCCTTATGTGCAAGTGTTATCACAAATGTTTGGAAATAGCCTTTTTTTAGGACCTTAAATTCAAAAAGTCTATGGCTATGGCACTGGTGCTGAAGAGTGAAGGGGTTGGTATGCTGGTGAAGATAAACTCAGGCTAAACAGGATTTTTATAACTCAGTATCATCATTGTAATGTTACACTGTTGCACAAAATCTCTCCATGCCTTCACGGGTTATCTTTCCACAAGGCCTGTTAATCCTAAAGGCGACATAAATCTTGCTGGATAAAAATGTGGAACCTGAGACTTTCATGCAATAATCAGTTGTGATCTTGCTTCTCTTTGTTAAACTCCCATGGGCTGGATACTTGACTTTGCAAAAGAAAGAATCACACCAGGTTCTTGTGAATCACTTGCCACCTAGTGGAACATGGGATAAATAAAAATCACTTAACTGGCAGAATTTCTCTCAGGTGAAGGAAAAAATTCCATTTGGGAAGAAATAGAAAAACTCAGTGGAGCTAGCTAGTTTCTAGAAAAACAAATCTTTAAGTGTTGTGGGCTATGATAAGGAGTCAGCTTCCATGATACAGATTTAGAGAGAGCAATTCAAATGCTTTTTACGAATTAAGCATGTTAAGCATTCTCCTTTTAAAGACACTGAACAGGTTAAGATATTAAATCCAATGTGAATTTCTTGCTCCTGGTAGTCCATAGAAAAGAAGTCAAGATTATGAAGTCATCTTTATCTAGGTCCACACAGGAGAAAATATCCAAGAAACAAAATGCCTGGATGGCAAATAGATTTTTATCCAAGATTTTTATTTCATGATTTCTTGAGAATGTTTTAATTACAAACAGCATACACAGCATACCAGAATATAATAATTTAAACTATAAAATATCTGGGGGAAAAAAACAACTACTGTGAATATCAGTTTAGATAGAATTCTAGAGACTTTTGTTCATCTCTTGATTCATTTATCCAAATATTTTCTAGGTTTTACATAAACTCATTGAATACAGTAATGGAGAATTTAGAATAAAAAGTAAGAAAAAGGGAAATAAAATTTTAGGATATACTGGTAATATTTGAGATCACTGTGTTCATGTATGGAAAAAAAAAAAGCAAATGCTAGGGTAAAATCACACTAATAATAAATTATAGAGGCTTTATTTTTATACGGTCAGGTCAATCAACCATATGTAATGACCCCTACTCTGTCAGTTCTTGTGCTAGATGTTAAACAATGAAGGATAAGTGAGAGGTGCTTGTTGCTCCCGTGTTATGACTGACAGGGCAGTCAGGAAGAAGTATAACATGGATGAAAGCACAGATGCAAGAGAGGGCAGTCTGGTCAGCGGATGTTAAAATGTTCACTGTAGCTTGATGCAGAGGATACAGGATGGGGAACAATACTTCCAAATAAGTACTGCTAGTGTGAAGATGATAGATTAGAGCCAAGTCACAGAAAATTTTAAATCCAGAAGAAGGAGCTTGGGCTTAATTCTCCAGAGCAATGGAGTCTACACATGTTACAGAGTATAAAAAGTGATGCATTGTGGTGTGAAATTAATGGACCTATTTTATTCTTATTTTTTAATCACAAAGACAAGAAAAATTAAGCATTACTTTTTATTACACAAATTTACACTGACTTCTTCAGCCAGCTATATGTCAGAATGGCCAGTTATATATGGGAAAGCAAAGTTTTCTGAGGGTAGGGCAGTAATTTTACAAAATTAGATAAGGTGGGTAGTCCTTCATCAATTTGCTTTCAGCATGTTGTGAACTATTATAATTTAGATGCACCATGGAAGAGGATTTGATAATTACCATATTTAGCTCTTAAAAATGGGCAAGTGCCTGATAAGATCCCTGCAAAGAAACTATGGATTGACCATAACACAAATAATGCAGATATAAGTAAACCATCAAATGGCAATGGAAACATTACCAATAGACTGAGGTCTTCATCATACTTCACCATTGTTTTTCATTGAGTAAAAACAATGCCTATTTATTTGTATGTAACAAGATTGCATTCAGAATGTTTTAAAATATGACTTTACCAGCATATATATTTAATGCTTGTGTATTTCAAATGGTTTATTTAATGTTGATCTCATTATTTTTAATTCTCTATTTATTTTGGTGTACATTTTATCATGCCCAACAGTAGAGTATTATATTCATATTCTGTAAATAAATAAAAAATCATGCAGTTAGAAATACTCAGAAAAAATATCTAAACAACAGCAGTCAAAACAGTTGTTGTGGATGCTATTTAGACAATGGAAAGCCATTAAAGATTTTTAGAGTAAAAGACTCAAATGTTTAAAACTTTGCATTATCAATATTATTCTGGTTACAGTGTGCAAGATAAATTAAAGTAGGATAATAGATTTGAGAGATGCTATCAAAGCAGTCGCTATAACCTAGTGCATGGATACCCTTATGAATGTCTTGCATGTTTTGTTCTCTTAATATCTGTATGTCCAGCAACCCTCACAGTGCTATGTGCTAGGTGAATGACATATTGGAGATGCCTGGTACATGTTTGTTAAGAATAGAAGTTTCATATACTCATTTCTTTGTTAAGCCTTTGAAAGAACAGCTTTAATGTCAACTTTTGACTGACAATTCTACTGAAATTAGGATATTCTTATTTTTTTTTCCCCAGAACATAGCTATTTTTTGCTACAGCCCTTGTACTTTTCTGCTTTATGCAATAACTATCCAGGTAACACATGACATACACTTTAGATAAACTTAGAATGCAAGCTCCTTGAAAGGGATACAATAATATTTATCCAAGTTGTGACAGTTTGAGAGTATTGATGAATTCCAAAAAGAGAAAGTTTATGTTTGTAAACTAATCTATTCTGCCGGGTGTGATACTCTGGTTATATCGCATTCAGCGAAGGGTCTCTCGATTAAATTACCTGCTAAGATTAAGGCTTTGATTCGACCATTTCAGTAAGGCATGACTCAGGTTGAGTCCCCACCCCCTTGGTGGGCTGATATAAATGGACATACACTCAAGAAGACATAGGGGAAGAGAAAGATCTGTCATTTTTGGTCCTGGGGCCCTGGGAAGAGAGATGAAATATTTGCCTGATAGGAAACCCTGAGAGATAAGCCCTATGCCAGCCTACAGCTGAGATTGGAAGAAGTTGGGCCCATAGAGACTCAAGAAGAAAAGGAAGCCCAGGAAGGAGAGACCAGGCAGATATCAGTGGCCATCTTGCTTCAACACATGGCAACTGACTTTGGTGAGAAAGCAACCTTGAGTTGGACTCTTTAGGGCCTGTAACTGTAAGTTTTTACCCCAAATAAATACCTTTTATAAAAGCCAACAGATTTCTGGTACTTTGTATCGGCACCCCTTTGGCTGACTAATACACAACTTACCTAAATGAGGAATTTATATGTTTTATAATTAAACAGGGATAGAGCTATTCTTAGAGATAGGTGGAGTAGTTCTCTCTCCCTCCCAACTCCCCTAATCAGCTTCTCAGGGGTGAGCGTGAAAAGTATATGTGGCTGCTGGTGGATTTCACAGAGGACAGGAATCCTGCCCTGATATTGTGAGTTTGAAAAATCTAGAAAAGGATCATGAATGAATTAGAACAAGGAAAGTAATGTGGAAAAATCACTCCTGGAAAAACTACTCAGGTTAGGGAATAGTTGGCCCTATAGCAAATTCCACAAGGCAGTTAACTGTTTGCTCTGCTTCAGACTAAGACAAATGAGACCCAGAGACACAGTACCAGGCAAAGCAGGGAAATAAGTCCAGATCTCTGAAATTCTAGCCTGCTCTATGATACTTGCAAATATTGAGAAAAATTATCATTTGGAATAAATAACTGATATCTCCTTAAATCAAGACTAATCCAGATATAGCAAAGATAATAGTGGATACCTGATATAGAGCAACAATAAATAGTAACGAAAATCTAATGCATAATGGGACTATATCTGGTCCCACAGTTGGAACCATATGTCAGAGAAATGTTTACAAATAATTTAAAAAAACCACACTTGCTGATGCAGGTACAATTTAAAAGTGTAAACCAAAAAATGAGAAATTATATAAATGTCCATACTACAGGAGAATGGTTAATAAGTCATAATATAATTATATAATGGAATAAAAGATGAATGATTATATACTTAGTATAACTTCAAGTATATTAAAATTGGAATGAAAGTAATCTTTCTTTAAGAACACTTTTTCATTTTGACTTTTGCAAATGTTTTCTATATTCAGGAAGAAGACTCAATAAAACCGAAGATAACTAATCCTAACAATGAATTTAAATGCCAACAAATGAACCTAATTGTACATAATGTAACCACAGAGTAAATAATATTTCAAGTAAATTTTGAACACAGAACCCTGACTGCACAACTTAAACCTCATATATTCTATGGACAAAAAGGACTTCAAAGACATTTTGAATTTTATTTGGTAGGTTTGTTGTTGCTAGCAGGGTATTTTTTGGGTAACATAGGGTAGAGTGAATTAATATTGTATCTATCTTAATATGGTTAGGAGCCAAGATTCTCACTATGGGAGAAAAGTGATACAAATATGGAATTGAGGATAGGGGGAATATAAAATATAAAAGAAAACATCTGGGGAAGGGGAAAAACAACCATAAACAATTGTTTTTAGAAATTATGTTGGAAAGGGGAGCAGGGAGTTGGGACAATACCTGGAGGGAGACACTGTTCTAAGAGAATTCTTTTCCTTTTTATATAAGTAAGATGAAAATGATTACTACTGATTGCTTTTCCAGTGAAGTAGGAGAGGATATATATTTGTGGTTAACTCCTGGGGAACAGGGAAATGGTGAAGAAGAAAGAGAAGATAGTGGGAAAATGGAAAATCAAACTTGAAAGAGAAATGCAGTAGGATTGGAAGCCAATTTTGAATATACATTTGCCCCTCCATCACAAAGAAATATGTTTAGTGTGGGTGTGTACAGAGAATGGGTGCTAGAATGATAACTGAACAGCTTTGTTATGATGACCTGAAATAGGACACGTTCAAGGATTGAGAAGAAGAAAGGATTCTTTAAGGATAGCCAAAATCACTGCTTTAGCAATATAGAATAATTCTCAACCAATTGTTAAAAATAAAAGCAACAGAGTAGTCTAACATAGGACCAAGAACTCTCTATACATTCTTATTTTTTTAGAAAATACTGGATTTCATTTGTAGTCCAATAAGAAGTAAAAATCATGACAGGTTTAGCAGATTGTGGATCCTAATCCAAACATAAAGTGAGGGATAGACCATTTTTTTTGCCTGACAGTAACAATTTCAGCCAACTTTCTTTGTAATCCTCCATCTCCCCCATCTTCACCCCAATACTACAGTTCATTTTAATGGCTATACCTAGGATTACAAATAACTGACATTTTCATGCAGATAGAAAAGATGAAAAATAACTATTTATATGAACTATATATGATATTCCTCAAAACTAATTTGAGGATTGGAATATATTGTTGGAGTTAAGAGAAACAGCAAGAAACATCATTATGGCCACAAAAGGGAAGAGAGAATCACTTAGTAAGAATTGCAATTGTTTTTGTGTACTTAACTATCATATTTTCAAATAGGTGCTTTGGTTTGGTTTCAAAGTTATTATGATAAGATGGAAGAAAATGCTATAGTCAAATAAAGCTATGATTTTCAAAATATAATCAAGCATCATTTTCTCCTTAATTAATAACAAAATTTATAAGATTCCCCAATGAGTATGTCCAGATACAATGACTTGTTACCTTCTATTTTAAGACTGAATCACTAAAAAAGAGTCAAGAACACTAGACCAGGAACTCATATTAATTTTGTTCTGAATCTCTCCTAAAAGAGGAAAAAATGGAGTGGAGCCAAAGAAAATGGTCTATTTCTCATTTATCACTCAAGGAATTGATCCTCTGAGAAAGTATCAAGAAAGAATCACAGAATGAACATCCAAATCATCTGGCACAGGCCCATCAGCAACTGATATGGGCAACCATGACCTGCTCCTTACTTCTTTGCCAAAATCAGTTAGATAAACAGATCTTCTTGGTCAGAAAAATATCTTCTATATCAGTATTTTACTATAAGAATAAAGCTTGAAGAACAAGTTACTTTAAGAAGTTATTACCAGTGTTGGAAAGAACACTTTCAGCCAAGTAATTACAAGGTCAGAAGAATCTTTTGGTGTCATAAACCTCTCTTGATGGCACTCTAAGGAAAACACATTACAAAAGGAATGATAGGAACCATATATATGCTCTATGCATTAGATTATTTGAACTGGTTTTAAATTCAGGGAGAACAATATCCCAAAAGAGGGGGGCATTATTTAAATATAAACAATGTATGAATGGTATTTTAGGTTACTAGAAGCAAAAATATTCTTCTACAGAATTACTAAATAAATATTATCATGTGAAACATCAAGCAATAGAGCCCATCACACTATCCAATTAATATTTTCATGTGATTTCCTCCTAGGGCAATAAAAGAACCTTGTTCTTCACAGACACAGAGTATATCATGAAAGAGAACAATGACCAGCCTAAGTAAATACTTAAAAGTATTAAAGAGATAGAACTGGAAGAAACATTAGAGATTACTTAGCCCAAAACGCTCATTTTACAAAGGAGAAAATTGAGTCTTTGAGACTTAAATGACTTGTTCAAGATTACAAATCATGAACATCTGTCAGCATCAGGACCAACCTAATCAAATGGGAAAATTCTTTCCCATTGAAACATAACCTCATCCACTCTTCCAAGTGGACTGTTTCTCTTTCCTTCACCTTCAGAGTCTACCTATAACAAATCACTCAAGACCTTTCTTCTCTGGCTAGGAATCCTCAAGTTGTGGCCACTTTGGCCCTGTCTTTGATAGCTGATATCATCCAGTCCCAGGTAGAGTTACTATGCCTTTCCAGTGTCACTGAGCCTACCTGATGCAGTTAATTGGAAAATGAAGAATGCTTGTGTAGAACTCTAGAATCTTTCTCCCTTGTCGGTTATAGGGAGTCAGAGGAAAATGGATTTTGATAATCACTTTACAATCATTCTTTACTAGCTCAAGGAAGTAGTGGGGATTTAGAGCCCAGTCTCTTAACCATGTTTCGGCTCCTCTCCTGGAATGAAAGAATACCTAACACTCATTTGTTAAAAGGATAAGCTCTATGGTAGTCTATGTGGTTTGAATCTAGGTTCTACTTTCTACTACTGGCAACCTTGGACAAATTTTTTAACCTCTTTGTACTTCCTTTCCACATCTGAAAAAAATGAAGATTAATAATAATACCTCCTTCATTATGATGGCTTGAGGATTAAACAAGAAACCCTTTGTAAGGTGCTTAGCATAAAAATGGTCACATAGTAAACATTAAAATGTTAGGCTATGATATGTCTAGAGAATATGGTTTAGCACCCTAATCTTTTGTCATCCTGGCAAAATCTGGGTCCTTCTGAGTCATTCCACTGAAATTCCTCTTGCAAAGCTTAATATTGACCTACTCGAAGCCAAATTCAGAACCAGTTATCATGTAATGTAATTACATTTATCTGCAACTTTGGGTTTTAGAGAAAAGAACATGGAAATAGAAGTTACATGATTTCTGTTTAAGTTCAAACTCAATTATTTACTTTATGTAAATACAGTGTGATTATACATGTTATTTAAACTTTTATATCCCAATTTCCTAATCTGGAAATGGGGCCCATCCTCCAAGGTTATTATATTGACAAAGGGGTGACATGTGAGAACATTTCCTCATGAACTACAATGCACAAATTAAATCTTACTGATGCTTTGAGTAAACAAAATGATATATCAACATTAAGAGTTTGGGAAACAAAAATTATTTTGGAACATATAACCCACAGCTAATGTTCTATGAAATTATATTTGATTATTAAAAGGAAAAATGAAAACAGATCAAATCCATCTAGATAGCAGCCGTAACTCCACATATGGTGAGTCTGAATAAAAATTAGGTAATTTATAAACATAAATAAGAGATCATTGGTTTCCAAATCCTTATATCTACATACAGAGTATCACTCCTAGGCCATGGATTTTGCATCAAACTTTAATCTAAAAAGAAAAAAGTTCATCATGGATCTTATCATGGAATCAATTTTATTTATCAGAAGTTAGAGTTGCAGTAAAATGAACTCCACTTCATTCAAATTTTATTAAATGTCTAACCTTCAAAAAAGGGAATCATCCCAGTTTTTATAGCTTAAAAATCACTTTGTTTCACAATTCAATGAATTCTTAATGCAGTTCAGAATTTCAGTCTACGAATAATTTTTCAATCAGAATTTCTCTCTCTCTCTCACCCTCTCTCTCTTTCTCTCTCACCTCTCTTTCTCCCAATAAAAGACAAAAGGGAAAGCATATTAATATTATTTGGGAACACTGTATGAATTGATATAGGGTTTTCTAGGGGACATAATCGTCAAAGGTTCAAGTAAATGCACCCAAGAATAATAGGGGATGATTTTACCTGACTGCAGTAAATGTATAAATGGGTCTGACATGTCAGTAGTGAGAGACGAGAGGAAACTAAAAGGTTGGTTTGAGCTGATGGGGAATTTGGAAAATCTATGAAATCTGTGTCTGTATAAGATTAGAAAACAAGAGAAAAGAAAATATTGTAGCTAAGGAAATGATGGATGATAGGGCAATATTTTCAAGAAAAGGGAAACAAAGGTCAGAGAGAGAGGTGAGAAGAGTTTTTTTACACAGGGCAAGAGAAGGATGTTTTAAAAAAAACTACAAACTGGATAGGCACAATAAAGGAACAAAGCCTAAAGTAGAACATTTAGGTAATAAGGTAATGTAATGCATTATTACATGAGGTAATAATGTAATGAAAGTAATGCAAGTGCTATTATATTAGCTTAAAGTTGCTGGGCATAAAAGGGAAATTTAGGGGGACTTGGAAGAAAATTAAAAAAAAATAAACACACTACAGTTCTAAAAGAATATCGGCTTGATATTAAATAGAGATGAGGAAAAGAACAACAGATCTTATACTATGCAGAAGCTCAGGAAAAACTGAATATGCCAAGGAAGTCGGCATAATCTAAGAAAGCTGACTGGAACAATGTACCTGCTAAGACCTCCATCACAAATGCCAGAAAAAGGAGGAGAATTGATAGGAAGGTATATACTGATATAAAGGGTGCTGTGCTTAAAAAGAGTCTTATAAAGAAGATACCTTTTTGACAGGACATAAAACTATCTGATAAAATGTTAAATAACAAGAAGGGGAAGAGAACATCCAAAAGACAGCTTTGACAGGATGAATAATTAATTTCAGTTCTAGTAAAAAGGTCAATAAAACCCAAACATCTGGATAAAGTGGAGGAACTCTGCAAAGATGCTTCGATATTTATGATAGAAAGTTAAGTGAATAGAAAAAAACAATCCTACAGCTTGTGTAAAATTTAACACTCAGAGCTTTTCAGGGGAAAAATGACATAATAATGTATGGTGACTGTGGAAACGTAGCTATCTGATTACCACAGCATGGGACCAGATCATTGGGAATATTTGATGAAGCAGATCAAGAGAAGATAGATGGCGATATGACCTCCTTTCTGAAGAATAACCTAGAATAAAATAAATATTTAAGATTTTGACACATATGAGAAGTTTTCACATCAGAAAAGTGTTAGAAGAAAAATTATGTGTAAGGTGGGATGAACAAAATTAACACAATCCAGTTAAAATACTGCTACCATTTGATCTTCATTATTCACATTTTAAAAATGCAGAAAGATGGAATAAAATTCATGGAAAGCACAAATGAATTCAGTAGAGTTCAGCAAATCACTTAAACACTTCAAACTATCTACTTGCTTATATGGGATTCCTTCAAAGAACCAAATGAAATAATGTACAGGAAAGTACTTTGAAAACAAAAGTTATATAGTGATACAGATACAGATACATAGATACCTACACTATTTATGGTGTATCATTTTTGGAAATAAGAAAGTAACTATATAAGAAGATACATAAGTAAATAAAGTACTATGTTTCTATTCATTATTTGCTTTTAACTTGGTGGAGAAGAACACAATTTAGTAAACTAAATACCATTCTTTCTAAATACAACAAAAAATGGAGTAAATGAAATTACTGTCAGATAGAAATACTATAAGTCAAAATTAAACTTATCAGTGACCTTTATGGATGTTAATAGGCAGGTGCTAGTGAATATTAAAATAGAATATTTAAGATTTGGAACTATAGTCCTAATCTATAAATATTAATTTTATTGCACAAAATGTAATTTTACTTATATTAATTATCCCTAGAGGAAGCTACGGGATTGGGATCAATAGAATAACATTTTTATTTCTAATACCTAAAATAATAAGAAACAATATTTCAGCACCTTTTATTGGATTTTAGAAGCAGAGCTAGTTGCATTTTTTGGCATCACAAATATTTCTTTCTGGACCATATAAGATATAAAAATTTCCAATTTGATGAGAGGGCAGATGAAAAGAAATCTATACATAGAAATACCTGAAAATATTTCAAACATTATTTTCAGATATAACATTGGTCACAGTACAAAGTCTAAAAGTATGAAAAAAGAAATAAAAATTTCGCAGAATTCCACTGCTGTTAGTATCTACATATATTTCACTCTAATATTTGCACCCTATTCATATGCATACATTTCTATATTTTTATTGTGGAGAATATGCTAACTGCAAATTTTACATGATTTTTTTTTGCTTAATATCATACCATGGGCTTTTGCTATATTATCAAGAAAAAGGAAGCTCATAAACATCACTTTGTTGTGTAATCTTAGGATTATGTTCTAATTTATTGAACTAAACCTCTATCTGATTTTCCACTATAAATAATTCTGATTAGCATATTAACTGTTGAAGTATCAAACATAAATATCAACTGAACAGATCAAAGTCTTTTAGTTGATTTGTAAGAAGGATTGGGGAGTCAGTCAGAGTCTAAGTTAACTATAAAAATATGCCAAGTTAGCTTTGGGATACCATTTCTGCAAAGCTGATATAAAGTACAATCATTGTAGTAGCCCTATCATTTTGACCAAAAAATTCCAGGTTATTTTGTCATTAACTTGGGGGAAATTTTTCTGTCTGAATGCGGGAAATGTAAAGTGAAGCCAAAGGACAGCAAGCATGGTATTTAAAAGAGAAGACCTTTGAAAAACTTTTAATAAAATAAGAATACTAAAGTAAAAAGCAGGAGACAAGGGGCTTATGCATATTTGAGCTTTTAGATAGTCAAATGAAAATATGAAATACAGACTTCTTTTTTCATTTGGCAAAGACAAATTTCCAAGATTTTTAATACTTCTTGAAATATCCTATACTAGCTTGAGGTGGAGAAGTGTCAACGTTTACTGAAAAATTGGTGAAAAAAGTACTGTATAAAAGGATATGTGGGAATAATTTATGTCACAAAAAGAAACATTTTAATTAACAAAAGCATTTGTGTTTTTTAGAATATGCAGCTCACTAACCCAATAGTAAATAGTTTGGCCAAGATTATCAACATTATTATCTTGTAATTCACAAGTCTAATAGACACTATATTAGGAAAAAGTTATAATAATATTATTTAATGACAGTGATCCCATTAAACAGATGAAATGAGATTACATATATGAAATGTATAGGTACAGTGCTTGGCACATTTTAAGTTCACAGTAAATATTAGTTGAATGAAACTATGAATTAAGTAAAACATTTACTTAATCTACACTTTTCATAAGCTTTGGATTTACTTGTATTTGACCATGGACAACCATTTAGCTTTACTTGAAACAATGAATAAAATATATAGATGATTGATAGGTTGACTTTGGCTTTCTAAAACTTGAAAATTTGTTTTTTTGATACTTCTAATAATTATTTCTTCAAAACGAAGCTCATGCATACACTCATAATGATAGGACTAATGATGTTCCTTAAATGAAAACAAAATGAAACCAAGCTCACAGAAAAAAATTTTAAGAGGGAAAAAACCCTCTATGTTCAGTCTATCTGTCATTTTCTCCAAAGAGTGACTGGTTACTGAATTGGAAAAAAATCCCCTGTGAAAAACAGATTAAAAAATGTCTAATGAAATTGTAATTTACGTAAATTAGCTGTGCAAGAGCACTTCTAGTTTAGAAACTTTCAGAAGCATTTTGGAAGGCTTAAGGTAAATACATATTTGTTGTGTTTCCAAGTTGTTAGAGAACATACTGCAAAGACCACAGCCAAATTTGCTCTTTAGAAGCTGGACACATTCATTAACCATATTGTTACAATGTTCAATAATATTTTTCATTTAGAAAACATGTCAATGTCTGTCATATTGGACAAACTTTCTCCAGGATGTTCTAGTTCTGGCCATGCATCTGAAAAGGACCAGCACATTGGAAAAACAAGGTTCACTAAGGATGATTTAATCAGTGCTCAGATACATTCTATTAAATGAAAGATATTCACTAATTCAAGGAATAAAAATTAGTCACTTTACCTGAAATGCAAAACAAGCAACCAAACGGGCAATCAGTCTTCTAAACTGACCACGCACCACCATTCTTTTATACCCTCTTTATTTTCATGAAATTAAAATACATGTTATACCTTACCAATTAATTAAATATTCATGTGTATATGTATATTTACATACATATGTATATAAAACTGGAGAACTAAAGAAAAATGAATTATGGCAAAACATATATTTCAATATGTGATGCTTGGGCTTTTACATATTAAAGACATAATGGAATAATTAGAAGCTTGCCTTTGTACATAGAATCACTGTGAAAATGACAGCTATAAGTGTGGACTAATACAGTTATTATTGACTCCCATCCCTTTGCCTGTGATGTGATTTCTAAGCAAAACAAAGTACAATCTTCCCTCCTTTTACAAGGTAGTGGCATCATAAGAGTTACTACAGAAAGCAGAGCTAGCTGCTAGACTCAGATAGTTAAGATTTTTGCCTAGACAAATTCTCACTGATATATTTGAAGGTTTTACATTTTTTTTGCCCTGTGCTTTGAAGGACATATAGACTTCCTGGCTTCTTTGCAATGCCTGTTCAATAATTACAGCAGCCAAATTCCATTGCAGATTTCCAAAATATCTCTAACAGCAGTGATTCTCAAAACTTTTTTTTATTATTGGCCTTCAAGTAGACTTTCAGATTTTTATATCCTAACAGTACCCCATAAATTATTTTTTGAATAAATTAGATTTTGTTTGTTTGTTTGTTTTTTAGGAGGTACCAGGGATTGAACCCAGGACCTCAAACATGCAAAGCAGGTGCTCATCCACTAAGCTACATCAGCTCTCTAAATGAAAATTTTAAAACACAGGCACTGTATTTTATACATATAAAAGAGAGGTTTCTTCACCCAACATGTAAGAATTTTCTCCCTTTTGGGATACGTATCTACCCTACAGAGAATGCCTTCTTAAGAGGACTTGACTCACTCCTTGAGAACCATGGTTCCTTCTGACAAAGAGACCAGTCATGGTCGCAGAGATTTGTCTGGCCTTGGTTTAATATGCTAGGCTGCCAAAAGCAGATACCATAAAATGGGTTGGCTTTTAACAGTGGGAATTTATAAGCTTATAAGCTTACAGTTTTGAGTCTGAGAAAAATGTCCAAATCAAGGCACCATCAGGAAATGTTTTTTTTTTTTTTTTTTTTTTTTTTAAAGATTTTATTTATTTATTCATTCATCCCCCCCTTGCTGCTTGTGCTCACTGGGTCAGCTAACCACGCCGTGCGGGCAGGCTTGCCTTCACCAGGAGGCCCCGGGAAGCGAACCCGGGGCCTCCCATATGGTAAACGGGAGCCCTACTGATTGAGCCACAGCCGCTTCCCAAAGGCAATGTTTACTCCCTGGAGATGGCTGGCGGCAATCCTGGACTCCTCTGCCACATGGCAAGGCACATGGCAGTGTCTCCTCATCTCTCCCTTCTCTTCCAGGTTTTGTTGCTATCAGCTTCTCGCTTCTGTGGCTTTCTCTCTCTATGTCTGAATTTTATTCTCTTATAAAGTCCTCCAGTAAGAGAATTAAGGCCTACCCTGGGCCACACCTTAACTGAAGTAGCCTCATCAAAATGTCCTACATACAATAGGTTTACACCCAGAGGAATTAGCTTTTGAAAGATGATTTTCTGGGATCCTTTCAGCTTCAGACCACCACAGGCCTGCATGGTCGGGTCTTCTGATCAATTACAGATCAATGACTGTGTATGGCTGAAGGTCCTCTCAGACAGCAGTAAATATAGAAATCAGAGATTCTTTGTGTATGTACAAAACCAAGTGGTACTATAAAAGTACTGGTCTGACCAAGACACTCTTGTGCTCACTCCCTTCCAGTGGCTTCTCATACCACTTAGATTAATATCTCAAACCCTCGCATTGCTCTATAAGGCAAAGCTCACAGAAAATTTATTTAAGAGGGAAAAAACCCTCTATGTTCAGTCTATCTGTCATTTCAACCTCTCTCTGACCTCTGGTCAAACTAACTTCTGGGAACACTCACATGAACATGGCAAGCTTGCACTTAATATCTAATGTTTTGCACTTACTGTCCTCCATTTTTTGGAAAACTCTTCCCTCATGGATGAGCAAATCATAGGCCTTCACTTTTTTCAGATCTGTTAATCTGTTCAATGAATGAATATATACTGATTCAACATATATTTTTAAATCAAAGGTGATTTTGCACATTCCAGCATGTGCAAGTTTACTTGTGAGGACTGCCAGAATAATACCTTACTTATAAACTGAAAAATTACCACATATCTAACACTCTATAAATTTGCCTTAAGAATATTAAGATTGTTTTTAATAGGAAAAAAAACTGATGCTGTCAGGTTGACAGAAAATCATAGACTCATTGCACCGAGCATGAATGAAAGGTGTTTCATATTTTCCCACCTGTAGACATTTTCATATATATATAAACATTACACAAATGTGGTTATGAAATACACTGACATTGTCCTTTATTCTTAAGATTGTGATAGACTTTTTACAAGTGTTTTCCAAACACGATCCAAATATGACATTAAGATCAACCTTGCTGATTATGAGTTGCAGAACTCATAATATTTAGGTTTATTAGGTGCACATTTAACCCCAGCTTTATATGTAATTACACATTCAAAAAAGATTTCTGTGTGCTGATCAGTTCTCCAGGTTATGTCATGAAATGTAAATTTACTTAAAATATGGTAAATGTGAGTCCTCAGCCAAATTATTAAATTAGTGAGTTAAATTCAACAATTTGCATAATTTCCTATACATAAAAACTAGAGTGTTAAAATATTTTCCCAAGTTTTACTATTGATTTCATCAATCACTCTAGAAGATATACAAACATAACAACTCCACAACACACAAACATACACACACACACACTGAACTACATATTTAACAAATGCTAATATCATGGAAACACATGTTCAAATTGCATTATTTTTGGTAGACAGCTGTCAAAATTTTGTACATAAATTTCAAGAACTCCCATATTTCAGGTTCTTCCCTAATTATGTGACACCACTTTACATTTTTTTCCTCATCACACTAAACATCTGTCCTTCTACTTTGAAATCTTTCCTTTTCAAACCACAAGGCAGACTTTCAAATAAGAGTAATTTTCAGTTTTTTTCTCTAACTATTGCTAACAAGTTAGTTTTCAAGGATAAGAACTTGGTTTTGCACTGTTTATTTTACAAAGTCAACTGTTATTTTATATAGTATTGTTTCATATTGGGGAACATATGCATTACAAATAATATATATTCTAAATAATTGTTTTCTTAAAGAAGTGAATTATATTGGATGGAGGCATAAAGGCACTGTTTGTTCTTTTTTTAAAGTCAATATTAGAATTTTGGTTAATTGGCTAACAGACTCAGTGTGGAAACTGATGGATTTTAATTAAGTAATGATTTGGTAAAGATGATTCTAAGATAACTTATAGTTTTCCTTAAGTTCCTGACCACATTCATCTGTAAATAAATAACCTGAATTTCATAAATTAAGACATTTGACATTTGACAATAGTACCAACAACAATTTTTATTGACTACACAACTACTAACTCCTTAGAGAACAGACTAAAAGTCGAGGAGATATATATATATACGTACACTCTTATTTACATTTGAGAAACAAAGAAAATCCAAACTGTTTATAGCTAAAAGTTAGTTACTTTAGAATTATTATTTTTAATTCAGTAAACCAAAAAATTGCTAAATAGTTGTTAATAATCATTCATCTTATATATAACTCTTAATTTTGCCAAGTTATTTTATAAGTGACATCTGTTCCATTTGTTCATTAATTAATTTATTATTTACTTAGGGAAGACCACTGTTTAAAATGTATTGCTAAATGGGGTTTTAATACAAAATGCTATAGGTACCTAAAATTTAAAGGCTGAAAGACAGAAGAATTGATGTTTAGGCTGGTACATTTTGATGACTGACTCATTTAAAGTCTTCTGAGGGTGGGCATATAAATGTGAATTGGGTCTACTCTCTCATGAAGGATGTTTAATAATAGATCAGGGAAATTAAGATCTTTGGCTATGGGTAATTTTGGATACCCGATTTTAGAAGATGAAGAGGAATAGATAAATAAAATTAAAGCATTTTATTTAGTTAAGTGCCTAAGAGAATTTAAGTGACTTGAATACACCACACATCCAATGTATAATTGTAAGCCCAAATATATACCCACCATGAATTAATCATTACAGTACAGTGAGGACACTTCTTAAGAATGCATGTCAGGAAAAGTAGGGTGATAATAAATATGGGTACTCTGCAAATAATACCAAGCAATCTGTAATAATTTCTAACACATAAAATAAAAATATATTACAGAGCAATAAAAAATAAAATGAATTTCTTGGCAAAGACAGAACATTCAAATTTCTCTAAATTTCTTCGAGATGAAGTCCTTAATGAGAACCTTAAGTGCTCTTTCAAATAACTTTTCAGAGAGGAAGAGAGAAATAACCATAATTACATTTGGAAGTTTTAAACACACACACATATAAAATGTGTGCATTTAACTGTAAGCATATATGCGTGTGAACTGATGCCTAACTTGTATTTGTTAAATATGTTTTGCCTCTTTCTTTTTAAAATTATTTGATTTATAACTTATTGCCCAGTGTATTTTATATTAATATTTGAGAGTATAAATTCAAAAACACAAAATAATTGTCTTTTTCAGGATTTATCATAGTACCATATAAATACATGTGAAAATTTGCAAGAAAAAATATGAAAGGGGAGCAGATGCAGCTAAGTGGTTGAGCCCTTGCTTCCCATAAACAAGGTCCAGGGTTCAATCCCTGGTATCTCAAAAAAAAAGAAAAAAGCATGAATAGGATTAGATTTCTCATTTCTCATATTGATTTACCTTGGAATTTTTCAACGAGAGAATTGCTTATTCCTCTAAAAATATATCCCCAAATGGTTGAATTTAAAGGTTTTCCACATCTCTCTTGATATTACAGACCATTTGTGGTGGTTTGGAACTGTATATACCCCAGAATATAATGTTCTTGAAGCTAGACCATGCCTGTGGGTATAAACCTACTGTAAGTGGGACTTTTGATGAGGTTACTTCAATTAGGGTGTGACCCACCACAATCAGGATAGGTCATAATCCTCTTACTGGAATCCTTTATAAATGGAATGAACACGTAGAGAAAAAGCCACAGAAGCAAGGAGCTGAAAATAATGAAAACCCTGGAAGAGAAGGGAGAGAACAGAAGAAGCCACCATGTGCCTTGCCCAGTGGCAGAGGAGTCAAGGATTGCTGGCAGCCAGTCTTTGGGAAGGAAACATTGCTTTGATGATATATTGATTTGAACATTTTTCTCAGCCTCAAAACTGTAAGCTAATAAATTCCCGTTTTTAAGCCAACCCTTTTCATGGTAATTGCTTTCAGCAGCCTTGGAAACTAAAATACCACTGTCGATATCTATCATCATTCCTTCATTGCCAGCTTATGCTACATCCTTCCATTGCATACAAAGATCTGGTTCTATTCCAATCAAGCAATATGCTCTTGGGAAACAGCTCTTTTCCTGTTGATAAATAATGTAAATAAGTACTGCAGTAAATAAAGAGGTGTTTGGAAGGGAAACAAAATTTAATATTAATAACTACAACAACAATACTAAGAACTCTAAGCACCATAATCAGAGCCACCAGTTTTTGACTATTTATGTGGTACAACTCTGTGGATGCTGTGGTACCTCTTCACAACTTGTGGGAGATGACATATTCCTATTTTTATTCAACAGATAACAACGGAGATGCAGAGAGAGTGTATAAGGTCCCATAGCAAATATCCAGAAGGATTGAGATTTGGGCCTTTATAAGTCTGACTCGAGGTATCCCGCTCTTATAGCCTCCACATAATATGGAAATTTTTGAAACGTTTTGGAAATGCATTCACTGTTTTACCAAAAGTCAAATGTAGATTTGTACTGACCACTGTTTACTCTAAATTTTTAAATACTTTTCACAAGGAAGTGGTTTTAATGATTATTTCCATGATGGTTTCTTTAATAGAATACATAGTTTCCTTGATAGTGAATGATGAAATTTCTGCAGAGCTATAGGCATCTTACCCATAAACTTTGTTAAGCTTACAATGCTATTTTATGATAAATTGTTCCATTAAATGCTTCAGGTTAATAGGCTGCCAAATGTCCTTAAATTATCACTCATTTTCCCACAATCTGCCTCTCAAATATACAGTCTGATAGAACCCTCACTCCCTCTCTCTGTGTTTCTCTCCAATGAGAAAAATGCAACAAGGCCAGAAATTTTAATGTTAATTCTATGGATTCTTCTCTCCATGGTAAAAATGAGAGATGAACCAAGAATATACCAATTGAACATGTACAACATTTTCTTATATTAAACAACAACAAATAACATTTAGTGTGAAAATATTAATGGTAAGAACATTAAACAGATGCATAGAAAAGACATGGCTACTTATTTAGTTTTGGATAAGCTAGAGCAATGATAAATTCATCATCATGTTTCCTTAGGCACACTGTTCTACTTCATTACTCTGCAAAACTAACAGAGCCCTATCACATAAAATTTTAATACTCTGTAACCTGGCAACAATTTCAAATGGTGAATACTAGGTATCTCTAAGAAGGACTAGCAAACAGTAAAAATTGAACCAGTCATTTTTTAAAATAAATAGCATGTTTTTAAAAGAAATTGTATTTCTACATGGAGTTTTACTCTACCCTTGCACTAAATTTTTTGAGTTCAAATCTCTACTCAAAAATCAAAGTCAACTGGAAAATAGTGTCAGCTGATGGAAATTAACTATATAGCTAAATTTGTTGGAACACATATTGTGGCAGATTGAAGCTGGGTGGACCCCAGAAGATCACATACTTGGAGCTAATCTATTCCTGTGTGTGTAAACCTATTGTAGATGGGACTAGATCACTTCAGTAGGCCATGGCCCAGGGTGGGTCTTAATCCTTTTACTGGAGTCCTTTATAAATGGAAGAATAAAAGCCTCAGGCACAGAAAAAAGTGGCAGAGACAGAGAAATCCTGAGAGAGGTCCTGGAGGCTGGAATCAGCAGAGCACAGAGGTAAGGGAAGAGACCCCCAAGAGGCTGAAAGTGATGCCCAGAGGAGAGACAAACCATAAGGCTGATCGTCCACAGCTGAGCTAGAAGAGAAGGCATCTTTAGATGCTGCTGCCATGTGCCTGATCACCCACAGCTGAGCTAGAGGAGAAAGCATCTTTAGAGGATGTTGCCACGTGCCTGATCATCCACAGCTGCAACTTGGTGAGAAGCAACCCTGAATGATGCTTGATTTGGACACTTTCAGGGCCTCAGAACTGTAAGCTTTAAACCTAATAAATCCCCACTATAACAGCCAAACCAGTTCTGGCATTATTGTTTTCAGTAGGTTTTTGAAAACTAAAATATATCCGTACCATGAAATTTGGGGGAAAAAAACAACTTATAGACTCCACTGATATTTTTGTGTCCTTCAAATTTATGAATAAATTTGGTTAAAGCCAAAAAGGTATATTTGAAATCATTACAGAGGAGACAGTTAAAGCCAACATGCTAGAATACTTTAGGGTCATTCCTCTGTGGCAGGAGCCAGGCTTAATGCAGGATTTCCAAAAACTGAGGTTATGCATAGACATCTTGTTCATCCTATAAGATTATTTGCCTTTTCATATCTGTATGTATTGATTTCTATCATTTAAAAAACTGAATCTAAATTATTTTTGCTGTTTCAATTATTATTTTGAAATCCTAAGTCTAGCATTTTAACTTTTCAATATGAAATAGTTTGAGAATGGATTACCTGTAAAGTTGCTCTTCTAGCCACGTGTGTGACAGCTGAATTCAGCTGTTTTCTTAAGCATCCACGGAAGAGCTGAGCACTTTCTCCTGGTCCACAGATTTGAGGCTAAGGGAACTTGAGGCAACAAAGTTACGGTGAAATGCATATGATCTAGGAAATTACTCTCTCTTCATCTGCTACAGCTCTAAGTTATTGACCTCTGTGGCACAGTTAAGGGTAAAATCATCTTCTATAACCTGAGTCTTATCTACTTAAGTGTGTATACATTAGCGCAATCATAGCTACCTTAATTAGATATTAGTAGCCCTGTACGATACAAAACTCAAAATAGGCTAGGTCCAAATTGAAGTCTTATCTAAGTCATTTAACTAACTCTGAGGTTCTTATCTGTCAACTCCTGTTTGTCTTCATCCTCAGACAATAGGCATAGCCATTTGGAGAAATTGGAATAAAACAAAGTTGCTTCTATGATGCTACAGCCCTTTAATTCTTTGGCAGTAGATAAAATTATTTGGTGTCAGCTACTAAAGGCAATTCATATTCTGTTAAACTTGCTTTCATGAAAAATCAAGTATTGACTAAATAGGAAGAGACACAGAAAGAACAGGTATAGTGCTTTAATGCAAAGGCCAGTGTTGTTTCATTAGTATTTTAATTGTCTATAAAGCGTATATTTATCATGGCAATTTAATAAACTATAACTAAATTATGGAAATAATTTTAAAAATTAAATGTCAAATGCATTTAATCTCAAATGCATCTTATAGAAATGGTGTAAAAAATAGATATGTGTAATCAAATTCACTTTATTCCAGTTCTTGTTGTAACTACTAAAAATTCTGGACCTTTCTTATGTTAAGAAATAATAGTTCAAGTATTTATCACCTTGAGTCAAATAGAAAGCGTCCTAAAAATACCATTGAAATTGGGGTCTTTTATTTTAATCATTTAGTTTACAAAGAATTAGTTTTTCCAAAAATATCACACCACACATGATCATGGACTTGCAACACTATTGTTCTTGGTAAAAAGAAATGTGGTGCATTTTCTGTAGTTTAACTTTGATATACTCTGACATACTCTGTGTGTGTGTACACATACAGAACAATCACGCATAAAATACAGGATTCCAATATACCACCCTATCATTCACAACTTGCATTGCTGTTTAATTGTTTAATTACAATTAAAAAGTACCATGATATAAAGATAATTCTCTTGGATTCCATGAAGTTCACTAAACTAATATATGCCATCTCTACCCTTCTGACTGCAACTGGTAGCTCAGGTGGTTGCAGAGGGAAGATTTGATATACAAAGAAGACAGAAGTGTCATTTTTGTGTTATAACATCTGGTTCTGCCTTTTTATCTTCAAGGGAGCACTTTACTCTTTCTCTGATAGGGCCCAATCACCCCTGTGGGGGCTCACTGGAAAATCCTATCAACTTAGGTTTCGGTTGACTGTCTTGTTCTGTTGGCTTCAGGCAATGTTTTAGGTGTATCTTGGATACTGATCTTTGCCTGGAGGTAACTAACTATTTTAATACTCTGATTCAACATAAACATTGATTTTTCGTATCAACCTCATTAGCTGATCAACACTGCAAGGATATTTTCTCACTGGATCTAAAAGGAGAAGAACAAATAACAAAGACTATTTTATGATTTTGTATTGTGGATTAAAACTACATATTATTTTAACTTATTGAACATGATATTTCCTTTACAACAGTTCTTAAAAATGCATAAAATGTGAAGAGGTTGGAAAAAGAAGAGACAAACCATAAAGGGAACAACTGATTTTTTTTTCCCCAACCCAAAATTAATAAGCCTATTTAATTTGTTCCCAGCTTTTCAAAACTTGTACTCTTAAAGAATACTACTTTTTCTAGAACTTAGATCTTAGGCAATTTGTAGAGCTTGGAATAGTTTAAATAATATGGCAAAGATGAACATAAACCTTGAGAAGTATCAAGGTTAACTAAGTCTTTGAAAGTTATTTTCATTTATTTAAATGATTTCAGGGCATTTTATGGAGCCTCCCCTGAATAATTCTAATATTTCAAAAAATATTGAACTAGGTCAGTGACAGAAGAAAAGGAGCAGATGGTTAAAGATAACCATGGAGAGTTGATTTGAAAATGTTGAGGTGGAAAATTAAACATAAAACATCAAAACAAGGAATGAACTGTGGTTTATTTATGGGGATAATTTGTTTTTTGGCCAGAAGACTGAAGTTTGGCATTCTTGAAGGGACCATGTATTGTGTGTACGCATGAGTGTGTGTATGTGTGTGTGGGTGGGTGGGCAGGGTATTGCCCATAAATTAATGTGACACTTTAAGCATAAGATGTTTCAGCCATAGCAAAGTGTTTCTGGAAATATGTGTGTTTAGGTTTGCAAGTTAAAGGGTGAGAGTAAGGTTCTCATTTGGAGCATTTATATAAAGGGCCTAGGAATTTCCTGATTAAGTTAGAATAAGTTAGAGTTTTAAAATAAGATCCAGTTCTTTTTCTTTTCTTTATACATATACTTTTTTTTTTCCCACATAGTTTTATAGGGTTCAGCTCAAATGTATCTTTTCTTATAGAAATAGAGTAACAAAAGAGATCTAGAAATATGGCAATACCTACATATTTCTTGAAATCTGAAAGTATAAAATAGAAAAGAATGTGTGGATTTTTATATCTTTCAGGGAGTTATTCAGTGGTGGCAATAAATGGCATACATAAACATGCAGTTTTGGGACCCTACCTTGCTGATAAACTAAGTTTACTTTACTAGAATAAAATATATTTTGCCTATATAAACTTTGGGTAAAGAGTTAATAAATAATCAATAATATAAATGATACAACTTATGAGAGTTATTGTATTGAGTTCCACTTGTGTGAACCTGAAGAATAGTTATTATTTCCATGGTAAAATTCTCACCAAATCATTATTGAATTCTTCAGTTCAATTCTAATAGTGATTTTCTTTCTGTGTCCTTCCCTGCTTAGACTGTTTATAAGGAATAATGTTCAGACTGAATAAAGTTCAAATATTTACTTAAAAATATTATTTCAGTACGTTAAAGGCCTTTGCCTATTAGATTTTACCCCTGAGGTTTTTTTAGTTTCTTTATCTGTTTGTTTGGAGTAGAAACATTATTAATAATTCATAAACATTTTGAAAAATAAGGTATTTATTATAATGTTTGATTTATTGTTAAATTATTATTTACTTTTGAGATTGAGGAATCTAAAGATAAGCAGTTTTATAAACCTAAAATGAAATAACTTTAATTTGAATAATTTGACATATAGTGAAATTATTGCCATCTATTACCAATGTTCTCTTTTAAGTGCATTTTCTTTTTCTTACCATATTGCTATTGAAGTTTTGTGTACTCAAGTTTCATTTTTTTCCTTTCAAAATTATCTGCTGGCTTAATTTAAAGTATTAAATCTATGTATAAGTTATGTCTATGGTCCAGTCTTCGTTAATTTATTTGGCTGCTTTAAAAAAAACAAAACAAAAAATTAATATGTTTATTTTTCAAAAATTGGGAAAAACCTCAAAAATATTTAAAAAGAAAATAAAGACTATATTTAATTACAACATTGAATTAAAGATCTTTTTTAATTTGGAGCATTTCCTTTTATTGCATTTTTCTTCACACATTTATGCAATCAAAAACATTTATTTAAAAAATATATTTGCCAGGCTCTGTAATGGAGCTGAGAAAAGAAACAATAACAAGAGGAACAAGGTTCCTTCCTTCTTGGAGTTTATATTCTATTAGGGAGAAAAGGAAAATAAGCATAAAATAAATATGCGACATAAAGTGACATACTGGTAAGTGGAATAAAGAAAAAAAAAAAAAAGGAAAAGAGGATTAAGAGTGGCGAATTATGCTCCTCTACTCTGAGAAGATCTTTATGATAATTTTTTGTGTCATAATGTATATATAAAACTGTATAGCCTGTATTTCTCAACAAATGTTACATTTTAGCAGTTTTCTATGCTGCTATTTCTTTATATCTCATTTTTAATGTTTGAAAATTATTGCATTTTACTGGATCTACTTACCATTCTATATTTTATATTTAGGTATATTTTTGTAATAACTAACTTTTTGATGTATATATTTTCACTTAAATATTTTGATCAAAGGGTAGGACTGTATGCAAAATTTTTTACATATCCCAAAATAATGTACATAAATAAACTATTCATATTTGTGTGTGTGTGTTTTATTTAGGAAATACCGAGGGTTGAACCCAGGACTTCATACATGGGAGGAAGGCAGTCAACCACTGAGCTACATCTGTGCCTCAGCTGGTATTTTTAGAGTCCATTTATTCAAGCAAATATTCATTGAGTTTCTACAGTGTGCTAGGCATTCTACTAGGTGCTGAAAACGATACAAGTGGTCTCCTGCTTGAGGAGTTCACAATTCCAAGGAAAAGGAAAATTATAAACAATGGAAAAAGCTGGATAAATATTAAAATAACTTAAAAAGTTCTTGCTGCAAAAAATATATATAAGAAAGGAAATATTTGAGGGCACTAAAGTATCTCAGGGAACATAAATGCAATAGAGTTTGAAACAGAGCAATCTCTTTGACTATCTCTGAAGTCTTCTTCTGCTTCAGGTGTCAACAATTAGTATATGACCCAAAAAAAGGGAAATAGCTCATAAAGACTCTGATATGGTCAACAAAGTTTATAAATTCCCTTAAACATTTGGGTCTATACCAAATGTTTGATATTCTTTGGAGAAAATAAATTCTAACTGAGATCTCTTACCTGGATTTTTATACTGCTATTTTAAGTTTATTGGATAACTCTCAATTCACTAGGAAATTGAACATCTCTCTAAATACATTTCATACACTCTGCCCAAAAGAAAATCTGCTAAGTTGAAAATAAGCTTTCCACCGTAACTTGCTTATTGTTGGGAATATATTGATCTGTGTTCTAACAAGAAAACTCTTAGTTGAGAAAATTTCAATGAATTGCCTCAGTTCTTCTCACCTGAACCCTTCAATGCAAGGGTATGGTTAAATTACTCAATTCTGAGTTTTCTGGAAGATTATTTGGGGAGTAAAAGATTGAAAGGCAAGAGTTTCAAGGGTTTCTATTGCCCCCCCCCCATGCTGTTGTTTCTTTAGCATTGGATACTACCATCCTGAAAACCATAGAATTGAAATTTTTTACAGTTCAGTCATCTCTTGAGCCAAATTATTGAAATGCCCATAACTATCTCTACTTTAAGAACAATTGAATCACCCATATTTCCCTTATTTTCCCATCCTGCCCCATCCCCCAATTTTTTCCAAGCATTTTGTAAAAACTATGCAAATTCTCAAACTTGCTATTTGAAGCTTACAACTGGTCCTTTGGTGTCCTTTAAAGAAATTTATGTCAAGTCAGAGGGAAGATTCTGGGGGCACCTCATGATAGAACAACACTTTAAGTAATCTGAAACTGATTTATTGATTTATTTTCCTTCTATTGTTTAAAAAAAATGGCCCCCAAACTCTCTCAATGATTGAGATATGGATTTCCCACAGCCTGCATATTCTCTAAGGGAACTTTAAGTAATGGGAAGAACACTGGATTAGAAGTCTAAACACATAGATTATAGAATCTAAACAGATTATTTCAGCTTCATCTTTTAATGAGAGTAGTAATATTCATCCTTGCTATCATGAGCTTAATATAAAAATATTGTCATGTAATTGATATGAAAATTATTACAATTAGTAGTAGATTGGTAAGATTTAAATCCTAGGTGTGGGGTAAACCTGAGGAATCTTAGACTTTTGTGATGAATGAATTGCTCCTTAGTATTCTCAGTATTCTTCAATGGGATTCATGGTTCTACCTTAGAACAGAGACAAAGACCACTGGAACAACTTGTATGTCCAGAGAATAAATAGCAGACCTGCTATTCAGAACATGGGGGCCTTTTCAGAATTATGACAGGAGGAGAAAGAAAGATTAAAGGAAAAGAAAGAGAGAAAAGAGAAAAGGAGATGGAAGGCAGTAACAATGGGGTATTGAGAGATTCTGGTAAGTGGGTCAGCAAGTTAAATCTAGTATCTTTTCAGTTTGTTATGCTTCCAGTCACCATTTACTCATCAGAGCATTCCAATTCCTGCTCAAGTCAGTGATATAGGACCCTAAATGGATTAAAGGCATAATTAGGACAAAAGTCATCCACCTTGCTAGCAATTAGCTTCAATGTTACTTTGAATCTTCAGGAGAAAGTTCCAGGGAAATAAATTTGTTGGCATGTATCCTCTGAACATGAGTGCAGACATTTTAAAAGAAGCACTCCCCTTCTGCAAACAGATAGCTGAACCCATTGCTAAACCTTTCTTTTTTTGGAAGAGAGATATAGAGAAGAGAAATGCTTCTACTTCTAAACTTAGAGAAGAGGAATATATCTACTTCCAAACTTTTCACACATACAACCAAAGGGAAGTGGGATCTTTCTGCAGCTGGTGGCCTTTTGTATGGTAAAAGGGAAAAAAGGTAATAGCTGAATCTGCTTGTTTAGTTCAGGGGAAGACACAGGTTAAATCCATCCAAATCGCTCTCCTCTAATGGCATCGGAAATCAATTCTGTCTTAAAGACTAAAATAGTGACTTAAATACTATATGTCTTAAATACACAAATTTAATTGGAAAATTATAGCAGTCTTTCATTTCCAAAAGGGGTGAATAAAGAAATTAGTGACTCTAAAGAGTAATATATTTATCAACCTGCAAGTCCTGATGGTAAATAAAGCATGCCTTCTTAAGTTATTTAAACAAGAGTCCCTGTAACAATTGCGATTTCTAATTTTCCTTTCTTGTTACCTTCAGACAAAATTCTTAGGGGTAAGGAATTAATGCAGAGTTAGCATTTGCATATCAGCAAATATTAGAAACATGTTTGAACTTTTCATAGTAGAGGTAATGCTAGATTGCATACATAGCCCTTCAATCAATGATTTGAAGTCCTTACAAGTGCCAGGAATTTTAACAGTTAACTATCAAAGGCAACAAAACTCTTGCAATGAAATTCAGAACAATATTGGAGATGTGGGGAGCCTACAGAGGGTGGAGCCCATTTATTCTGCATGCATATTTAATGTGTAAAATTATTTTTAAGTCCTGAAACAACCCCTTGGAAGTGCTGTGAATTGCAAAGCTAGGCAGATCCTAATGCATTCCCCAATCTAAAGAAGAAAGAAAGAAAAGCACCAAGAGTAAAATCCTCATTACTCACGATTCTTTTCACCTCTCCACCTTGGCCCAGCTTTCATTCTTCCTGAGAAAACCACAGGAGAAGTTATTTCTGCCATCGAGAGCAGCAGCATCAGTAACAGCACAGCCATGCCAGGTAAAAATAACCTCTATGGAGAGTCCTGTCACAGACGAACCTGAAGGCTTTATTGGGAATAGAAACCTGGAGCCAATCCTGTCATTTTATTCAGCAGAAATGCAAAAACGCTGTTTTTCCCATAAATTTTAAAAAGCAGGTATGTTCTCGTCAAGACTTCCATTTGAATTATTCAAGGAACGTTAAAAAAATTTAGGAAGGATGTAAAATCTTCCACTATACATAAGCATCAAATGCCAGGAGAGGAAGCTGACAGTCTTCTCTGGGCTTTCTGCAGCTACCAGTTCTTAACCTGCTTCTACCATCTCTCAGTTCTCCCAAATGTTTGTCAACATTTTTCATAATACAATTATAGGAAAAAGCTGAGATTTCAGTATTTTCCCACCTACCCATTCTGTACCACAGATTAGAGTACTTGACGAATCTGAATATTTAATTTTGGCTCTGCAAACACACCTCATTTCAAACAGGGGTGGTTGTTAAGGAAAGAAAAAAAATCACTTGTTTGCAAAGCTCTATCTAACATCTTGGAGAAGGGATCTGATGTATAAATATCTGCTGCTAAGACATGATAAAAATACCTCTGCAAAATGGGAGTGGTAAACAATCATCTTTCCTACTTATCTTGTACTGTTGCAATTTTTATATTCAGAGAATAATGCACAAAGACAGTCTGCCAAAATACCACAAATGCATGAAGTGGGAACAATGTAATGTACACTGCACGTTCAGGAGCATCTGCAGCTCATGGTAAAACTTGTTTGCTTTGTAAATACATATTGGTATATTCCATGTCTCTTTTCTGTGGAATCATTTTTATCACTTCATGAGCTGATTTTTTTTTTTTAGCAAATTACGCATCTCAGTTTTACAATTAAGTCTATTTCCCTTGAGCAAATCACAATTTTCTCTTGATTATTTTGTAACTACATGGTAATGACTTAAGCAGCTCACCTTTACTTTAGGGCCAAATTTATTTTTTAATAATAAAAATAATTTTATGCTTCCAAGAACATTATAGAACAATAATACATATACACTTCTTTCTAACAAGCATATAAAGCTATTTTCTGATATTGTTAAACACATAATAATACTCTAAAACCTGACCTACTTCTATAGATAAATAATAAACACAGCTGCCAAAACATATTTCAAAAACACATACCTAATAAGATGCTATTTACTGTTAGCCCCCTGCTCTGCAGCAGAGGAAAAAAATAACCTATAGCAGCCAAGCATGTAACATGAATGGGTGAAACAGCTTGGGTATAATACAAGAGGGGGAGATGGGGATTGTAGCTATGTGCAAAGACAGCCTGTAGAAAATGGGCAGTTGCCCCTCAACTTTGGCTGAATGTTGTCACGTGGGTTGCAAACTCAAGGTTGCCAGATGTTTCCAATTTTAAAGAGAAGATAGAAATTTGGATTACTATGAGGAATCTCCTAATTTTTAAAGCAAATAAGTCACAACTCCAAACTTCTTAACAAGGCATATATAAAGCAGAGTTTTCTGAATCCTGTGCCAACCTAAATTTTCCACTCATTGATTCAACAAATATTCTTTGAATGTCTACAACATGCCAGGCATTTTATTAAAGGCCAATATCAATAAATTAAGCCCATGGTCTAGTGGGAGAAAGAAATATAAACAAATACTTTTTCATTTGTTATGATGAATGCAATGAAAATTCCCATGCAATTTGCTGTGGAGTCATATAAGACAAAGTATCTTAACTACCTGGGGACATCAAGGAAGCTTTCCATTTTTCCTACTACAATTGCTAAGATCTAGCTATGCCAAGAAATGCCCCATTCTCCAAAAGAACATGGATTTCAGACTGTCAGGTCTTTTCACATATTATCTTTATCCCTGAAATATATTTTTCCCATCTCTACTTCATATAAACCTACTAATGCTTAATAGCTTAAGAGAAGTTTATTTTCTCAGACTTTCCTAGGCATAATTATCCATTTTTCTTTTAACTTATTCACTTGGAAGTGGAGAACTCAGTACGTTATTTTAAAGTTTAAGTGTGTCTATGTTCTACATTAGGTTATAAAGCTCATTATGAACAGACCATATTGTAATTATTTTATATCCCCAAGTTGGGTACTGATTGCTATACATAGAAGAGGGTCGTCGAAAGTTTTTTTTCAAATGACAGGACATAGCTAAATTTTCCTATGTTATAGATATTAATTTGAGTTGGTAAACTTTAAAATTAAAATATGACTTCGTAAAACAGCCAGGATAACTTCTTTAAAGTTTAGGACCTGTATTTATTTATATGCTGCAGCTTATTTTCCTTGGCCATTAACATTCTAAGATGTTACAGATAAATAGTATTTACCTATAAATAGATAAATAGAAAATCCTAATTACATTTATCCCCTGTCAGTTGAAGCCAATAGAAATGATCAAATAAAAGCAGAACCTTAGTCTCCTATAAACCAGACTATAAACCCTAAGCTTATATATTTTCTTTTTTTAAAATTTAATTTAATTTTTAAAAAAGATTTATATTACATACATGATACATCAAAAATATAAGGGGATTCCCATTTACCCCATCTCTTTCTCCTCCCCCACTTTCTCCATTAACATGTTTCACTAGCATGGTACATTTGTTACAATTGATGAACACATATTGAAGCATTGCTACTAACCATGGTCCATAGTTTACATTATATTTTACATTTTGTACCATACAATTTTATGTTTTGATAAAATGTATAATGGCCTGTATCTGTCATTGCAATGTCATGCAGGACAATCCCAATGCCCCAAGTTCCGCCTATTCTTCTTTCTCCCTCCTCTCAGAACCTGTGGTGACCACTGCCTTTATATCAATGTTACAAGTTCTTCCATTGCTAGAATAATAATAAGTCTACTTTAGTTCAGTTAAAGGATACTGCAGTAGATCAGGTAAGAGATTATTATGGCTTAGAGTTCTCACAGTAGAGATGGTCAAGAATGGATATCTTCAATAACAGTTAAAACTGATAAGATTGGCATTGCCTTCATTAGAAAGCATTGGCCCATTACTGTCAGTTATAGACAGTATATCTAGATTTAAAATGGCAGAGCCTATGTGGGCACTTTAAAAATATAACCACAAATGTTTTGGTACTCCTTTTATCAAGAAGTGGAGCTAAATTCTCATGCCCCTAATTGTGGGCTGAAATTCTAACGAGAATCAGGTGTAAGTGATAGTGTGTTATTCTAAGACTAGGTTGTAGAAGACATTGGTATATCTCTCTCTCTCCCTCTCTGCTCATTCACTCTGGGGGAAACCAGTGCCATATTGAGAGAAAACTCAGGAAGCTTATGGAATGGCTTATAAAGCAAGAACCTGAGATATTGGGCCAATAGAAAGTGAGGAACTGAGGTCTGCCAACAACCATGTGATTGAGCTGTTGGACCCTGGCTGACAGCTTAACTGCAACTTCACGAGAGGCTCTGACCCAAAGCTGCCCAGCTAAATTGCCCCTAGATTTTGATCCTTAGAAACTATATGAGATAATAGATGTTTGTTGTTTTAAGCTACAGACTTTGGCGGTATAATTTGTTACACAGCAATAGATAACTACTACAGCCTAGATCACAACAACCCCCTTATTCTTTTCATCACAATTACTTCCAGTATCACGATTTTGATCCCCACACAGCTGAATGGTAAAGGCATGGTTACAATGAAAACTTCAAATAACCATATCATTGTTTAATGTTCTTAACATGAGTAGATCCAGCTGAAAATATACTAATATGAGGACATCAGTTGGCTGAATTCTATTCAAATTGACCCTACAGATTCCTTTTGTTTACTAGAAAAGAATTTTTAGAGATTTGGATTTGCATGTTTCTATGTCATGCATGTAGTCGCCACTTCACAAGTCCTATTAATCTCTAATTTTTCACTACAGTCAGATGGCCAGGGACATTTAAGTTACAGGTCTAGTTTTGGAAGGTATCTTATAGCCAGATTATCACAAATATGTCACCACATTTGATAAATAATATTTATTACTTCAAAAGGACATCTGCCTTTTGGGCTCCTAGCACAGTATCTGACACATCATAGATCCTCAATAAATAATCGAATAAATGAATAAATATCTAATATAAGTGGGTCATTTTTATGATCCTTACCTATTAAGAAAATCAACATGGTAAAACAAAAAATGAGAGTGGTAGAATTTTGTGTTATCTTTTGTACTTTCTCCAAGTTCAACAACTATCCCTGATACCTGCTGTTTAGTGGGTACCAAGGCATTTCTTTCAATAAGTCATGAAAAAGGAGTCTATATGTCTTGAAAATTTTCCATGCATTGTTTGGTTTTGATTATCACATTATAATAACCAATAGTATCATAGCATATTAGAGATGTATAAGAACTTAGAGCTCAACTTCAATTTCTTTTATATCACCTGGATTGTATTCAGCTGATTAGACATATAAAGCTGTATGTGGGTTAAGAATAATTTCACAAAAAATGACTTTATATGTCCCAATACTATGATAGATGAAAAAAATTTCAGCCATGACAGCCTCTCACACTCCCTACCAGTAATTAGCACAGTTATTTTTACAGTCTCAATAATTGTTTAATTACATGAATAAATGAACAAGCAAATAATGAGAACTGTTTTCTATTAATAACAAAAACAACAATTATTTTTTTAAATTAGGCAAAATAGGTATACAATAGGCTATTAGCTGGCCACAAATTCTTTTAGTAATTATACGAGAAAGAGATAGAAACATATATAGATGGATAAATAGATAGAGATACTTGTTGGTTACTAAACAGGTTTGAGATATAACCATACCTATAAACATATGATCTAGTTGAACAGGCAGAAAGCAAACTTCGGAAAAGAAATAAAAGTCAAACAAATCAGGTTCCAAAGATTGGAAGAAACATTTAACACAAAAAAACAATATTGGGAGATGGAATAGGCATCAAGGAGATATATGGGAGAAACTGATTTAAGATGGTCTACAATTAAATGTTGGTCAAAGACAAATGATGATTAGGTGTTAGAATGCTTAGTTCATAAGTAAAAAAGATGTGTTTGTAAGGCACATCAAGAGGATTCTATGGATGGAGTGAGTTGTATTTATAATGAAAGCCACAGTGAAAGCTATGTTAGTGTCATGTAACATATGATACTAATTTAAGGAGCATGAATTTCAAATCTGAGAGCAATGGGGAGATGTTAAAATTTGAGCAAGACAGTGTGAGGAAAGAGCCAGACACTGTGATAAGCAGAAAGAAAAATATAGAATTAGAAGTCTGAAAGATCTTTTAAAATGTTTAATTAGAAAAGAAAAAGATGATTTCTTTGTCATGCATTTAATTAGCACCTCTTATATACAGAAGTCACTCCTACTGAAGTATCACAGGCTTCCTTCCCCTGAGTATCACCAGTTCCACCCTCCGAAGTATAAGTCAATTTTTCAGGTAGAGTCCCAGTTTATGTCTCTGTGTAAAGAAAAACTACAGTTTTGACATGTAAAGAAACTAAGGGGTGGTAATTGCTCAGCTTGTGGCTGATAGCTCCATCCCTCAATCTCTTCGTGTCATTTTTGCATGCAGAATTTATTGCAAGTGAAAAAGCCTTAATTTGAATTCTAAGTCTGTGCAGTCTTATGTACTACAAAAAGCAATGCTATGAGAGGGCTTGGGGAGGTTAATCTGGAAAATGACGATAGGAAATTGATGTTTATCTTGCCATATTCCTGGGAAATGCATCTGTAAAGGAAACTGCAGGGTATTACTGTGCAAGTCACAAGCCATTGTCAAGGCATATATGGCATTGAGTTTGAATCTTATTTATTAAGATTTTTCCTAAATAGTATAATTTTCAGAAAGATTAACTTTTTGATGTGAAATATAATGGAGAAATGCCACAGTATCTTCCCATAAAGAAATAATGCAGAGGGCCAAAACTACCCGTAATAAACGCAGTGTTTCCAGTATTTCCAATTCCTGTCCATGAAATATGTATACTACTAAACTTTTAATAAGCCATTGGAAAAGATGGCAGAATTAACAAAAAAGTAAATTCTTGTGTTAGAACTTAAACATAAATACTTATGACACTGAAAATATGTGCTACTTTATCATGACATAAGATTTTTTTAATCCATTCTAAAAGGATCTTTATTTTCTTACCTGAACAAATGTCTCAGAACACATGAGAGTGCATTTTTAGAACATTAACAGTGAAAGATCTAATTTTATCATTGTTAGGAGAAATTAAAGATTTATATACAGAGGAGTAGTGAATGCCTTATTTTATTAAATTTTCTGGTTAAATGAGAGTAAATTAAGAATTTTAGGTCAATATTAGTAAAACCTCTCTAAAATGTATGTCTTGCCATTAAATATATAGTCTAGCATCCCATATTCAGCTTTTCAACAACTGTTATATGAATTTCATCAATTTTATTATCAGTATAAAGGGTCTTGCCTTAGTTTACCAAGTCTACTGTAACAAAATACCACAGACTATGTGATTTAAATGACAGGAATTTATTGTCACAGTTCTGGAGGCTAGAAGTCCAAAGTCAAGGTGTCAGGAGGGCCCCTCTCCCTCTACAGTGTGCCAGGTTCCAGCAGTAGCTTGCCACCATCCATGGCATAACTCAATGTCTGTCTCTGTCACATGGCTCCTTTCTCTCCGTTTGCATCTCTGTCTGCTTATGTCTCCTTTTAAGCACACCCGTCCTACAAGATTAAGGCCCACCCTAATCCAGTGTGGTCTCATCTTAACTACCAACATCTTCAAAGATCCTATTTATGATTAAGTGCCTATTTACATGATGGAGGGTTAAATTTTGAACATGTCATTTTAGGAGACACAATTCAGTCCATAACATATAACCAAGAAGGGTTTATGATAGGATTTGCAGAAAGGATTGCAGTAGTTGCTACTATCCCAATATCCATTTACATGTGGTTTTGGCAGCCCTCACATGGAGAAGTAGAGTCTCTTTCAGTACCAGTTGAATTTGGGTTTGCTTTCATTATTTCTTTAGTCCAACATAATGCAGCAAATGTGATGTGTATGACTCCTGAAACTGGGCCTCAAGAGGCCTTAAAGTGTCTGCTTTGGCTCTCTTAGATCACTGTCCTGAGAGTCCCACAAAAGCAATCTGTTCTATCCTACTAGAGACTGAGAAGTCCTGTAGAAAAGAACCACAACTCTTGAGCAAGGCAAGGTGGGCTTTCCAATCCAGCTGATAGCAGCAGTGCGTGTTCTACAGTGGGACTGTTTGGGTCAAATCTACACCTGCCCAGCTCTGTGTCCTTACTTATCCTTTTGGGGCTTCAGTTACCTGCTTTGTTAAATGAGGGTAACAATATTATCTAACTTGCAGGGCAGTTGAGATTATTTAATGAGTTAATGCAAATAAATATCTCAAAACAATACTAGGGATAAAGTGAGCATCAATAAAATGTTAGTGAACAATTTTAGTGATGTTGGTACTGTTACTGTTGTTTTACATTGTCTTTTCCAGAGAAGGAAATTGAGACTCAGAGATTAAATATTTTGTCCAAAATTACACAGCTGTGGAACTCAGATCTAGGACAAGATTTATTTGTTCCAGAATCCAAGGTTTTGGCCACACATTTTTGCATTTACTCTGTGACTGTGATTTACTTGGGGGATAGCTCTTTGCCAGACATTGTGATGAATGAGTTTGTGTATATTATACCATTAATATTTTGATTAGTCTAGATCTACAAAATTAAGCATTTTACTCTGACTCTGTAAAACATTCCAGGTCAACCCTACCTTTGTGTCTCTGCTTTCATTATTTTGCTAATTTCCTCATACTCACCCTGAATTATAGACTTACTTTCCATCCACTCTTGGAGGCTGTTCTTTCCGGTTGTGAGGTCCATCTACTTCTGTTTCTGTAGTAACTTCTACTCTCCCTATAAGGCTAAGCTCAAGCACCTCCTTCCCTGTAAAGATCCACCTCATCACTCTCAAAAGGTTATTAGGCCCTCTCTTGGTCCTGTAGTTACTGTCAACATGTTATTGCTAAAATGCTTTGTGAGTGTTTAATTTTTTTTTTTTTATATATGCCTTTCCCATGAACTCATAGAAGGCAGGAGCTGTGTTTTAACTATCTTTGCATTCCTGGATCTCAGTATATGTATGTCATCTGGATGAAATGCATGCTTCTGATCCAAATAAATACCATTTGGGCCATGTGCCTCTCTCTTGTGTCTATCTCTTCATTCATTTCTTGACATTTTATAGTGAAATTTGCTATAGAAGATACTAGAGGAGAATCATGATTTAATGAAAAAGTCTGGGTTTTGGAGGTAGTCAAACTTAAGCTCAGATCTCAATTCACTTTGTTAAGTAGACTTCAATGACTGAAATAAATCCTATTCCTCAGCTTATTTCTTGTACACTGGGAAAAAAACAATCTATGTTGTGGAATTCATATATATATGTGTGTGTGTGTGTATGTATCTAAATAATTGTGAAGAGGAATTGCATCAATATATGTGAAGTTCCTTGAATATATAATGGCTCCATATTTTGTGGAAAATGCTACTTTCATTAAGGAAGATTTAATGAATGCAGATCTACTTTGCTTTATTATCATCACATATGTTTGAAAGGAGGTCAAGTTTTGTTCTGGTGTCCTGCAAGATTATTTTAGTTTTTGAAATAGTACATTCATTAAAGAGTACAAGCATTTTACAGGAATAATGCACAACTGTTGGCAGATTCAGAAAATAGGAGCATTTAGCATACATATATATTCACTCAATCTTTAAACTGAAAAAACTTATTTTTTTAATAATAAGGACCTAAATTAAAATAAACACACCACAACATGAACTTCTGAGCATGTAATTCTGAGCAATACAAAACTCTTAAAAAAAAACAAAACCAACATCAAGAACAAAAACTATACCACGGTATTTGATATCTTGTTTTCCCCATTATTTTATTTTATTTTTATGTTATTGTTGTATAGAACTAGTCTTTTAAAAACATGGCATATAGTCAACCTAAAAATCTAAAATGCTATAATTAGAATTTAATGTTTATGTATATATGTATTTGTATATATGTTTTTATGTATATATGCATATCGATATTTGTGGTATGTATTTATTAATATATGACTAAAAATATTTTTATGCTTGAGAAAAAGAAAGGCATTTTACATTAGCTTACTTATAGAGTTACACCATTTTTATTGGGTCTCTTACTTTAATTTTTATACCCTTTAATTTGGTGATATTTTATAATTCCCATTAACTGTGCTTAGGAAAGCTTTTACAAACCCATTTTTATCAAATATTCAGCTACCTCACATTTCATGGCTTTTATTAAATACAACTAAAGCCAACAGGGTTTCTCTCCAAAGGTGCAAGACTCCTTATGTGAAGAAAGAGTTATATACCTCTTCATGTATACTGTGTTTTACACTATATAAAAAAGATCTATGCATCCTGCCAGGCTTACAGTAAAGCTGGATGTCTGAAATTGCAGAATAATGTAAGACACTTAAATCTTCAAATGGAAAAACACTTTGCAAACAAATACTAATGATAAAAGTATAATACTGGCATTTCTGGTTTATTTTAAGAAGACAGTATTGAAAAGATAAAGTTGGTTTCCAAAGCAAAGTTATATAGACTTTCACCTAACTTGCAGTATGTCCCTCCTTCCCCAAATGCAGTGAACAGTAATGTTTACTGTCATTTGCTTTAATTATTGTATTTACTTGACAGCTTCACTGATAATTAAATAAGTTCCTACATATGTGAAACTCATTATAAATTTGATTAGAATTCATGTCAAAATATGTGTGTATCAGCTTATTTTTGTAGTAAATGTAGTCTATTCTACGTTGAATTTGTCTGCATTATACCAGTATTTTTTGAAAGTGGAAAAAAATGACTCACTAAAAACATATTAGCCAATAACAGAAATTTTGCTTAATTAGAATCAAACAATGAAGTTAGGCTCTTCTGACTTTAAATTGATAAAGGACTGAAACAAACTGAAATTTGTGTCAGCGAAATAATATGTAGCCCTTTGGAAAGGGAGTTTGACAACCATTTAAATTAAAAACTTGCATGAACTACTTAAACTGATGTCTAATTACTTTAATTTAACCATATTTAGGGATGTTCTCTGACTGTACCATTTAATCTTTTACAATAGAAAATTAAAATATCCATTTATCACCAAATAGGCTTAAATGCTTAAATTACTGCCTTTGTGTGGAAAGGGTACAACATAAGAGAAAGGTAACATGTTTCCTAATGTGCTTAGAAATAAGGATAGTTTTATGATAAATGAGGAGGTTTTGCTTTGTGTGTGCATCTGTGTGTGTGAATTTCAGGTGCATTTATATGTTGGAATCTCAGCTTTATGGGTTTAACTAAGTCCCCAAACTTTCTGAAAACCATTCATGTCATTCTTAAACAGCAAAAACAAGTGTGTGCTGATAAAATATAAACGTAGAATCAAAAGTACTTTGGGTTTGTTCACATTTATTTTTGTGGCACAAACTTTCCACTCACCAGAATACTTTTTCTCCCTCTCTTGTGATTACACATCCTTGAGTTAAATTTATATTATTCTTGCAGTATTAGTCTCTCAGTACATGATTTAGTAAATTTTTACTATTGTATATGAGAAAAAGTCTTTTAAGTAGCTTCTGAGAATATTCACTTTTCCCAAGTACCTAATATATCCTGAAAAAAATTATTATCATGGAAACATTCAAAATCAAGAAACTAATAAAAAACATTTGAAAAATCACATAGAAGTAGATTAAATTAAAAATATACTTCTGGATTTATCATTTGTAGACTAAGAGATAATCTGTAAACAAATGGGATTATAATCAGGGCTGAGACAACCTCACCTATAAGAAATGGGAGGATAACCCTCCCCCATAATCAAATCCCTAAAGATCTATCACGAAATTTTATTTTTGACTATTAAGGAAACTTTGGGTTATGCATTGCCGGTCTTCACTTTCACATTAAAGTGTAAATATTCATAGGAAGTGGTGATATGTTAAACTGTGATCACGCCTTCCTGAAGTGTGAAATCTCAAAAGACAGCTTTATGGTGTTATAAGACCTATGTTCAATCCTGATAATATCATTTATTGATAAATAGCTCTGTTTAGGTCATTCCTCCTATTTGAGCCTCCTTGTGAACTGGACATATTAAGAACACTTAGCTCACCAATTAGCTCTGTGGCTCAGATGAGAATTTTTAGTAGCTTTCCTAATACAGCACTGAATGATTTAACATCTAGCATTTTGAAAAATATAAAGAGTAGTTTTCCAGTGGGGATTCATAGACACATACATGTGGAACTCGTGGTGAGTAGAACTCTGGGGAAGAGTGAGAAGGAGGACAAAGATATACTTCAGGAAAAAAAAAAAAAAAGGAAGACAGAGAAGTGCTGAAATTGTTTTTCCATAATTCTTCCAAGACAGCTGAATTAATATACAGTTGTGAGACTGTCCTTCCTTCTTCATCAGGGTTCCATCTGGACCTTTCTAAATGTAGGAATCTAGAAGAATTTTGTTTCTGGCCTAATTTGATGCCTTGGCCCTATTTTCAGTAAAGTTTTTCTTGAAATTGCTTCTGTTAAAGATGTCTCTAAGTAACATTTCTGGTAGATGGCTGCCGGTTGGTCAAAGGATAGAGCCTGAATTACATAGAAACTAAGCTGATGTTCTTGCTCTAATGATATCCTTATATACTAAACACTAAAGTAAGTATTAAATAAATATAAAACATATATTTGGATAAATATGACCTGGAAGAGGGTGATGAGGCACTCTGGTGTGGCTTAATCCAAGGTTTCTTTCACACTAATTGTTTGCAAATCTTTCCATTGGATCCAGACCTCAGCAAACACATGAGGCTGTTTCACAGTGAACATAACCTAGACCAAGTTGAATCTCCTGTTTCACACCCTCCTGAAATTATTACACATTCCTCAAACTAATCAAAAATGATCCATTAGTCATTCAAGTATTCAATAAATATTTGAGTGCTCACAATGTGCCAGGCTTTGTTCTTGGAACAGGAGACATTACTGTATTACAAAAAGACAAAGCCCTGGCTCTCATGAAGCAAACATATGAATACTCATTGAATATCATGAAGAGGTACAAAACATTTCAGACATGGTGCTCCCCTAAACTATGGCCCTTTAGGAGGAAATATTTTATACTATTTTTTAATTATTTTTATTATTTATTAAATATTTTTCTTGGGATATCTTGTGGGAACTTCAGCTTGGAGAAGTCAATCCATACATTGGATAATGAACTGTCTTGAAAATAGTGAACTATTGGGTCAATTAGATTCTAATTCTTAGAAATATGAATTTGAAAATACAAAGACAATGAGGCTAAGAACAGAGACTGAAAGGTAATGAGGTAAAAAGAAGCTATCTAAGAGAGCACAGTCTACGAGAGGCTCTTAGCAAGCTGTAGGCAGGAGGAAGCATAAACCAGGAGATGGAGAAGAGTACAAGTTGAGGAAGACAGATGATAGAGACATGCTCCTGAGAAACCTTGAACTGTCTGGGATTCTACAAATAGGTTCCATTTGACCCAACCATAAAATAGTCCCGATTCTTCTTGAAATCTGGCTTTTCCAGGGGACAATTCACAGGAATTCATGAATGTGTTGGAATTCTTTTCAACCTGGACCACAACTGTACAATGTAGCAGAAAAACAGGTATGGAAAACAAATAGCTAGTCTGAGACTCCAGATTTTCCTGGTTAGCACCAAACAAATAGAGACAAAAAAATCTAAGACAAAAGTAAAAGTTTAGGTAGATAAACTCTACATAAAACAAGGAATGTCCGAAAGAAGTAAAGACCCTAACTCAAGAAAGCATCGAATAAGTACAGCATAGAATAAATTTGGATAAAGAGAAAGAAAATTAGAAATAAAAACCTAGATTTCACACTATCTTGCTTGCTGTTTGTTGCACTGTTTGTGCTTCAGGTAACTATATATATTTTGTTTTCATTGCACAATGTAGGTTCAATCATTCTCAAATAATTTTTATAGACTGCACAAAGTAACCTATACTGCCTGCATTTATTTAGTATTCAGAATGAGCTGACTAGGTAAGAAGCCACCTAATTCAATCTAGATATATCATGTGTTATATAAGCACACATTTGAACTTTCACTTTGAATTTTTATTAGAAAACAATAAAGCCAAAAATAATATTGTATCAACACTTCTAAATCATTAAAGAATGAGAGAAGATGCAATGAAAACTTTCTTGTAAATTGTGAATTAAAAAAAGTGATACACATAATATTCCTAAACTCAGGTCATTTAAAAACCAACATGCCTACCTTGTCTTTTTTTTCTTTCTCTCTTTCCTCATCTTATTCTACTATGCCTAGTTCCAAAAAAGTTGTCTCAGCAAGGTTTGCTATAACCAATTTCATTGTCTTTCTCTCTGTATTCTACTAAATAACAGATAGGAAAGTTGATTAACATACTTTAAGAGAGACAGAAAAAGAGAATAGTAGTGTAAGTTAGAATTAACAATTAACAATTAATAACTAGCAAGATACAATTAAAATTTTTCCAAAATAATGAGAAATAAAAACAAATAATTCTGAGAAACTTAGAGTGGCCAAACTATTTATCATGAGCAACTTTATTCAATCAACAAATAAAAATATAAAGTCTATTTTCACTTTTCCATTAAAGCTTTCTCTTGCTTTTATGCAATGAAACAATATATTATGTTCTGTTTCTGGTTCACATTAAATGGAATTGTGTTTATGTTTTGCAGTCTGATTCTTCCAGCCTCTATTTTTATCCTCTAGAATTGAAGTCATTTTTTGTTCCGTTTTAGTTTTCAGCTACTAATACAAATACCATACAATGTATTGGCTTAACAACAGGAATTTATTGGCTCACAGTTTCAGATGGGTTGGTGTCTTCTGGCTGGCTGGCAATCTCTGGGATTCCTTGGCTTTTCCATCACATGTCAAGGCATATGGTGGAGATTTCTTTCTTGTCTGGGTTCCTTCTGGCTGTGTCCATGGCTTCTTCTGTGTTCAATTTCCTTTGTTTACAAAGACTTCAGCAATATTGAAGGCCCTCTCTCATTCAGTCTGGACACACCTTAACTAATAATATCTTTAAAGATTCTGTTTATACCTACAGGGCCAGGGGATGGGACGTGAACAAGCCTTTTGTAGGGGACATGATTTAATCCCCAACAGCTGGGCCTCTGGACATCAAAAAGACACATTCTTACTACATGCAAAATACATGTATTCCATTACAATATCCCCAGAACCTTTTAAAATATCTCAGAAAAATGCTACGTACAAAGCCTCATCATTATCAGTTATGGCTGTGGTCTGTCCTGGTACAAAATTCCTGGGGCAAAATTACTGTCTGTGGACCTGTAAAAACTAGAAAAACAAGTTATCTGCTTCCAATATACAATGGTGGGACAAGGATAGGACAAACATTCCCGTTCCAGAAGGGATAGAGGGATCATGGGTCCCAAACAAGTCTGAAACCCAGCAGGGAAAACTCCATTAGATGTGAAGGTCTGAGAATCATTTGTGGATTATTGGGCCTGCTGGAGTGGCAGTCCCACCCCTTCCAAGCACTTGAGCAGCGGTCATGCTCTCCCAGACACTGGACTGTAGGCCCCACCCTCACCTAGCAACAAAATGGCATCCAGGCTTTCAAATACCTGGGCATAGCCCCACCATCTTTGAGCACTGGGGTAGCAGCATTCTCCCTGAACAGTGGGCACAGGGCCCACCTCCTTTAAAGCACTGGGGCAGATGAATTGCCCAATTCAAGAGCAGGGGCAGACCAGCCTTTCCAAACATGTTGGTGGCCCTGCTCTCTTGGTGCAAGGAGATCTTCCAGTCCAGATATCTGCTTCCAAGACTCTTCCCTTGAAGCCATTCTTCCTTTAATGCCCCTTCTCTGTCCCTTTCAGTCCAGGCTAACAGTGGTTCTGTTCAAGAAATTTTGCAAGAACCTTGTCAGCTTTGTACACAGTTAATTGGTTCCAAACTACCACACAATAGAACATTTTACAGTTACATCTAGGATAGCTGCATTTCCAATCCTGATTTCTGCTGGAATGGCGGACTGGATCCATGCCGAGCCACATCCTCTTTAGCAAAGGATTGTTCAACTAAACCCTCATGTGGAGCCCTGCCCTCTGAAGACTCATTTCCCAAAGCTCAGGGAGGTCCCTGCTAGAACTGCTTCTGGCTCTGATGGCATACTATCTGAAGAGGCTCACAATTTTTAAAACTATCAATTTCTAGTTTCTCTGTGCTTAAGAGGTCACTTCTCAGTTTTTTTTGCTTTTCTCTTATATTCCACTACATGTTGCAAGAAACCAGACTGTACCTTCCACACTTAGCTTGGAAATCTCTTCAGCCTAATACCCAAGTTCATTGCTTACAAGGTCCACTTTCATACTGAAATCAGAACACAATTTTGCCATTTTCTCTGCCACATTATAACAAGGATCACCTTTCTTCCAATTTCCAATAACACATTAATTGTTTCCTTCTAAAGCCTTTTTACTGACAGTCACTTCAAAGCGATCTAGGCTTTTTCTATCAACCACCTTGTAATTCTTCTAGCCTCTACCCATTACAGAATTCCAATGCTGTTTCCACATTTTTAGGTGTTTGTCATAGAAGCATCCCATTTTCTGGTGTCAAAAACAGTTTTAGTTTCTTAGCTGCTAAAACAAATAGCAAAAATGTGTTGGTTCAACAACAAGAATTTATTGGCTCAAGGTTTCAGAAGCTGGAGGACTTGCTTCCTCTCATGGTTGGTACCTTCTGGCTGGCCAGCAATCTTTGGTTGTTGGCTTTTCTGTCACATAGTGAATTTCTCCTTTGATGTCTGGTTTCCATTGACTTCTAGCTTCTGGCTGCTCCTGTGGGTTCAACTTCAGTGTCCAATTTCCTTTGCTTATAAGGACTTCAGTCATACTGGAGTAAGACCCACTCATTCAATTTGGGCCCAACTTAGCTAATAATACCATCAAAGGTTCTGTTTACAAATGGATTCACACCCACAGGACCAGGGGTTGAGACTTGAACATGCTTTCGGGGGGGACATGATTCAATCCCAAACACTTTCTGATTATGAATTAGGTTTTTCACATTCAGTCCAAACCTAATATTAGTTAGCAAAGAAAAGCTCTAGTTTGAATATGGATTGTGTAAATGCAGAAAAATAGGACAACTTGTCTATATGAATAGCTGTTATATCCACATACTAATGGCATTTTTTCAGTTTATGTTCAGCTCAAGATGCCTTTCAACACCCTCCTCAAGAATGTAATTTTTAGAATTATTCTATTTTTCTTTGGGGTGACCAGCTCTGTATTTTTCCTAATTGCTATTTAACCAGTAAATGGAAAGTCAGTCAAATGTGGTGTTTAGAGGAGGCTATTCCAAGGCCAGATTGTCTGCATTTAAATACCACTTCTAACTCTTGTTGGCTGAGACATGTTGGGCAAGTTACATGCCTCCCCCATCCCCCTTTTTTTTGCTTTCCATTTACTCATTTTTAAAATGGAAATGATAATAATTTTATCTATCTCATGTGCTCCTGCGGGGATGCAATTAATTTAAAATATGCCATATAAAGTTACCAGACTATTTCGTGCCTGTCAATTGTCACGAGGAGTTCTCTGTTACACGGGAGGTGATCATAAGGTGCATTATTATGGCTATCATTGCTGCTACTGTTATGTGATTATGATGATAATGAAGAAGGAGAAGGAGAAGGAGTGCATACTCTGGTACACTGATTGTGGGAATGCAAAATGGAAAGACATATTGGAAAACTGTGGAATTTTCTTATAAACATATTCTTATCATAGACCCAACATTCTAACTCCTATATATTTATCAAAGAGAAAATAAAACATATGCATACACAAAGACCTGTATGTGAACATTTATATCAGCCTTATGTTTAATCAACCCAAACTATAAACAAGGCAACTCTCTATAAAGTGGTGAGTAGATGAGCAAATTGTGGTACATCTATGCAATGGATTACTTCTCAAAAACAAAAAATAATGACTATTGATACATGCAACAGCATGAATGGATTTCAAAAACATGCTAAATGAAAGAATACAGACATAAAATGCTCAACTGTACAACTTTAAAGAGTGACTTTTATTTTATGTAAATTATACCTCAATAACCTGGCTAAAAATTAAAACCAGAAATATGTGCATGTGAAGTCACTATGCCTAGGCTGGGACTGGATTTTCTTGTTCATCTGCTTAACTCAAGTTAAGTTTACAAAGTTTATGGCTTTTCCTAAGATTTGCTTCCTGAAACAGGATATAAGGCCAGGGAAACTTAGAGCTAAACAGTCTACAAAGACTTCAGTTCTGCTCACAATCTCATGAAAATATCATGGGGTTATCTCACCCAACCTGAGCCTTCAGGCTCTGGGTCCAAGACCTTGACTTCCCAGGAAGAAATCTGAAGGATATATAAAGCCTATTACATGTTATAGAATTATTGCCAAAAGTCTGTTCAGCAGCAGGAAGAGGCAAAAAAAAAAAAAAAAAAAGGTTCTGTGGTGAATTCAGCTAAGCAATGAAGCTCTGGGTAAAATTAAAAAACGAAAATATCCCCTGGCACTAAATTCATAAACCATGCAGGTTTGGAACTAGATGATTTTTAGGGTTAACATCCTGATAAATGTTGTTGTTGTAATAATAGAAAGACAATAAGTGATTTGAAACTCTGAGGTTTAGATTTAATCCAATTCATCAGTTTCAGAATTATTCAGTACATACACAAAAATCAAAAGGACTAGTTAATGGGTCCTAAAAATTGAGATGAAACTGGTGTGGTGAGGGTGAGGTAGTACACTGATATGTCATACATACTAGTGGAAAGATATTTTGATTATTTAAATTTTAATCAATCCCTTAAAATGGTTATAATTGGGACAGTATTGTATGACTATTTTTGTAAAATCCCTTATTTCAGAGATTGTTACTGACAAGTAAGTCTTTATGAATGACCAGGTATCTCCCTGAAATGGCTATCCACATAGAACCACATTAAGCCTCATTGAATCACATCAAATGGCCTCATAATTTTGTTAGTTGTAAGTTCTGTTTTCCAAGCAAGTAGCAAACTATACAGCATTCTTATAATTAAATTTACTTTTATTTCATTTTTGTCTTCTTAAATATAAGATGTATGATTATTGTTCTTGTTATTATTTTATACCAGATGATCTTGTGAGTCATTGTCAGAGTTGTTATATCACTTGTCTCACCCACTTTTTTCTTTTGATTTTCTGTTTCACCTTCTTATTGTCATTTGGTGTTCACAATTAGCTGAAGTCTGATTTGTGATGTAATTTTAAGATGGACTATTATGAAATTAGGGATTTAATGTGGTTTTTAAAAATTTTACAAAACAAATTTTAAAATGAATACAATTTAAACAAATTAACTCATTAAAAACACTAGTTCATGCAGCTTAAGAAAATGGATTTTCAAAATATTTTCATCATGCAAGAAAGTATAAGTAATATTTATCATTTGATCATGCAAGTTCAAGTAGTATTCTGAGTTTATACATTTCTCAGAATTTTAATTATTAAATTAAGCAAATTGAATAAGTATTATTTTCTATTCTGCTTAACATATTCTTAATTTTTCAATTTTTAAAATAAATTTCAAAAATATATGGAATGCAGACAACCTATATAAGCAAGCTAAATAAGCAAAAGTTTTTGAAAGCTCTAAAGGCTATAGTCTCTTTAATTATTTTACACTTAAATGTATTTCAATTTTAAAAAAATATGTCTCCCCCAATGGAAATGAAGAATGATTAGGAAAAAATTAAGGTTTGGGTAACCCCACTATGTAGCCACCTGAAGTGCTAGCTGAGGGCAAAAGGAAAGAGAATGCATAATAGACATGAACAATTCAATTAATTTGTAAACAGTTGTAAAACTTAGAGGATGTAATGGCTTCCCACATTTTCTTCCTTTCTTTGTTTTGTATACGTTCTATTATTAACCCATTTCCATTTTCCCTCCTGTCCCTGTTCTCTAGAATTTTTATACGGTTTTATCAGATGGTAAATTTGGATGGTAACTGAACTGAAGAGTCTAGATGTAACCTGAAGACTGTTACTGATAGAATTTTGGGTATCCATTTTTGGATATATTTTATGTATTTCATATGATATGGGTCAGGACATTTGGTCCAAGTCTGTGATGATTAGGTTCATGTGTCAACTTAGCCAGTTAATGGTGCCCAGTTGTTTGGTCAAGCAAGAACTGTCCTACTTGTTACTGTGAGAACATTTCATGGACTTAAAAAAAAAAAGTAAATTGATTGCATCTATGGCTGAGTACATCTACAATCAATTGAGGAGATTGCCTTCAGCAATGAGAGACATCTCATCCAATCAGTTGGAGGCTTTAAAAGGAGAAATGATGATTTCAGCAGTCAGGAGAGAGAATGTTCATCTCTATTTTAGCCAGCCAGCTTCTCCAGGGGAATTTGTCAAAGGCCTTAATCAGAGTTCCCAGCTTGCTGCCTGCCCTACGGAATTGGGACTTGTGCATCCCCACAGTTGTGTGAGACAATTTTATAAAACTTTATAATATTTACAGGTATCTCCTGTCAGTTCTGTTTCCCTAGAGAACCCTGACTAACACAAAGGCATAGGAAATAACCTTCAGGACTTGAATCCTTCAAAATAGAAAATTGAAACTAAAACATAGATAAATTATCTTGTAAAATTAATAGGTTTATATTCTGAGAAAGAGAATTTTACATCCTTATAGCTAACAGTACTATTCTTGGTGCACTTAAAAATGTTAAGACATTATATAGTTAACATGTAAAAATCATGATAATTACTTTAAACTACCAATTCCATTGCACAGAATTAACTGATGCATCATAGTCATCCACATCAAGGCCATTCTAGGTCTGAGTGAGAAAAAGAGAGAGAGAGGTAAAGAGAAAGAAAGATACATTTGTCTTAATACCTGCCCCAAACACATGCACATGTGTGTGTATGTGTGTACATGTGTGTATGTGTGTGATACTGTAGACTGTTGACTGAAACACACTCATGTTGAAAAAAAATCAATGGTAAAATATTTTGCTTTGCCCAGAGATCATTAATGGCATCCACATTATTTAAATATTATCAAGACATTCTATATGCAGGCCATATATTATATTGACTGTGACATACTGGAAAACTCTATCCTCAATATTAACATCAAAGTTGTTTCTGAAAAATTACTGGATTTAAAAATTAAAGTTAGATAAAGTAAAATTAATTATAGTAAACATATTGTTTTAAGAATTGTTTTAAATCATACTTATTTATTTCTACATACAGTTCTTCCCTCTAAAAATTGGGACTGCTTCCTATTCATGTTGAGCCTGACAGTATGGCAGACTAATTCTCTTTCAAGTTTAATTTTTGTTTTTTCCTAGGTAACAAAGCGAAAATTTTACAGCACCTATAGGCTGAATCAATACAGAAATTACCCATTTATGCATCAGATTATAGTTACAAACAACACTACTAAAATTCTAGAAAGAACAACAAAAAAAACTCAAGCTCTGTAAATTGAAAGGAAGTTTTAGGCATCGATCAATTTAAGTAATTAATACCTTTTGGTTCAGAACATCGAAGAAACAGTCACAAAGTTCTGGTTTTCTTGACATTGTGGGTATCCTCTTTATTTATTTGAAAAAAACCCCGATTAAATTTGTATTCTGTGTATTAGAGGGTTGCCCTTCCTTTGATAGCTCCTAACTAAGTCAAAAAAAAAAAAAAAGTAAGATAATTAAGTCCTCCCCAGAATAACCTTTACTACTTTTCTGAGCTATGTTCTCTGAAAGAGGAGACTCCTCCTTAAATACTTCTTCAAAAATGCCAATCAGTGCTGAAGTTTGAAGTCTAAGGAAAGGAAGAAGGAATTTTGAGAACATGGATAGCTCATGGGAAATTCAAACCACAGCAGAGATAAATTACTGTTTAAAGGTATATAACTCCAGGGGAGTAGATGTAGCTCAAGTGGTTGAGTGCCTGTATCCCATGTACAAGGTCCTGGGTTCAATCCTGGGTACCGCCTAAAAAAAAATTTTTTTTATATAACTCTAAATCCAGGCAAACATATTGAAACGCTGTAAGGAATGTATTAATAACTTCTCAGCAAAATAGTCTTTTGGCTTTTAATTCTACAGATTATGGTTACATTTGAAATAAATAGTAACAATATATGCTGATGAATAAAATGCCATTTAAAAAATAATAAATGAAACCCAGCAAATCACATATGGTTAGCTGGAATGTAAAAGCCTCAACTATTTTTCAATTGCAATGTTTGGATTTCCACGGTAATGGACAAAGAAAATTGTACATTTAGCCTACCAATCTGTACCATTTTTAATTTGTATATTTTGGGGAACATTAAATTTTATATTAAAAATTATAATTTCTCTTTGCCAAGGTCTTGCATTTTTCATCAACCTTCACCACCAATAGTTGCAGTGTAGTTTTCAGTCTTCCCTTTCAAAGTGTTTATATTTCATGTTTATTCCCAAAGAAATAGGAGGTTTAGTCAACTCAATGTTATTTATTTGTATTGCTTTGATCTGTAGGTTGTCATGTAAACTAAGCACAGCATTTCTTTCTCACTTACATATGGGCTTGCTGACTGACAGAGCTCTCAGATTTCTTTGTGGCTAGGGAAAGTTATTTTTGATACAGTGTGAGATATTTTAAAAGAGTGTTTGAAGTGTTAAAGCAGATATCTGGGCCAACAAAAATGAAAATCATGTTCTTAATTTTGATCATTCCAAAAACATCAGACTGAGTTTCCTTGTATCAAAAGGAGCCTTCTGAAAAGTGAGGGTATTTATAATAAGAAGGCTTATAGAATGTTGAATTATAAAAATTAAAACTTTATCTATTGCCTATAACTTGGTGTTAAGATGGTTTATTTTTTGTTTTCTATAAAAGTCACATATTGGCTTCATTTCTCTTCCTCCCTGCCCTGATTTTCTGGTCAGTTAAATTTCAGCATTCTTATTGTGAGCTCTTGATTTAAATTTAGTGTCAAGAAATTAATTTTGTGCAGTTATCACATGCATTAAAAGGGATAATCTACAAATCATCATTAATTTCTAGATCATAATATTGGCAAAGACTGTCCCTCTCACATTACTCACTGCTAACAGATGTCAAGGTGAGACCAGAGTATTATGAATCAAAGAAAAGGTAGCTCTACATTATAAGTGATACAGACAAAAGACCATCAGCTTTCTCCAGGTTTACCAGTAAAGCAGGTTCAAATGAAAGAGGATGAAATAAGTAGTAAGTCATGGGTCAATGACCAATTATCATTGCCCAAGTTAAATAAGAATTATGCTTACCTGTACATATAGCCATTCCTGGCCTATTTTTATCCCTTTCTTCCTTGCTTGCTTTCCACCTTCTCTCCTTCCTTCCTTCCTTCTCCCCTCCCTCCCTCCCACTCTCTCTGCTTCCTTCCCTTCCTTGATTCCTTCTTCCCTTCCTTTCTCTCTCTCTTCCCCCTTCCCTTCCTTTCCCTTCTTTTCTCTTTTATTTCCTTTCATTTTCTTTTTTTGCTGACAAAAAGTAGCACATGCAAAAGCTACTAAAGCTAAGCATATACATATCCCATGACCAAATACACTCCTTTTAGGAATTTATACATATGTTCACTGAAATATATTTGCAAGAACATTCATAGAAGCTATATTGGTAATAGCTAAAAACAGTAAACTATTCAACTGAGTATCAACAGTAGAGTGTATAAGTTGCTACATATTCATAGAACTGAATACTATACACCAATGCAAATAAACCATCACTAGACACAACATCATGTGCTGTAGGGGCTAGTCCTAGCATGGCCTGTACCTTTCCCTGGGATCCACAAACACATGCTGTGCTCAGGACCAGGTGGCCAGGCTGAATAAACACAATCCCCTACTAGATAAAGCACTTGCTGTAGAGTCCTTCTCTTATTGTCCTGAGCTTATGTAAATATTCACTGCAGACAGCCTGATTCTGGTGGGCAGGTTTTATGACATCCCACTGACACCCCAGTGGTATATTTGTCTCTGACTGGGAGTGGGGTTCCTCTACCACAGGGCACGACTGCAAGATCGGGGTGCTGTGTGAAGGACATCTCCCTGTGTTGGTCGCCAATGAGACCTGGTAGGTGTGGAAACAATTGCCCATTAGTCAATAACCTGCCTTGTCTTCTCTCTGTGTGAGTTAAATATCTTCCCTCAAAGCCTGTGTGAGCTGTGCTTTGGCTGGTGACACCGACACCCATTTTTGTGTGGGTTGACATCTCTTTAGGTGTCTCTCTTCTGACTGCCAACATGGACAATTCTCATACAGTAAATGTTGAATGAAAAAAGCCAGAAATAAAAGAATACATATTGTATGGTTTCATTTATATATAGGAAAAAAAAAGAAAACTAATCTACAGTGATAGATGTCACGATTCTGTTTATGTTTAGGGGAATAAGTGACTCGGGGTGCATAAGAAGTAAACACAAATAAAGATTGTTGACCATGCAAAAATTCATTGAGTTGTACCCACCTAGGATTTCCATACTTTCTTTTTTACAGGTTATATAGTTCAATAACTAGCATATGCTCATAGAAATTTTGGATAACAGAACTATGTGAATTTTAAAAATAGTTCTGGGAAAATGGCACTGAGGATGGTAGGCAGAGTGTGACCCTCTCACAACAAAGGAGTGGAGAGAGGACAGAGGCCTATCTGAAGGAGCTGCTTTGGATATATAGAGAATGGGAAGGTGCCCTGAGTCATCTAGAAGGGTTCTGGAAAGAGAAAGAAGCCAAAGGAAAACCATGAGTTGCTCGCCTCTGTGGCTGGAAGCTGCACATATACCCCGCCCTTAGGGCAAACAGCCTAGGTGGAAAGCTGGCTTGCTGCCCTGCTGCTCTGATCAGATGGTGAGGGAGCATTCCCTGGGAGGAAGAGAGGTCTGGGAGGGGGCAGAGTAGTTTATTTGCAGTGAGTTTGGCCAGCTAAGCCACCACTGAATCTCGGAAGGGATCCCCAACTCATGGGGAGAGAGGAGGGGGATCTCCTCAGGCAGGCTGTCACAACCAGCTGCCCGTTAAAGAGAGGAATTAGAGAAGGGGTTGGGACAGACAGGCAACTAATCAGCAGGACTCAAGCAAACTGTTAGGAATCTAACCTGCCGGAGAAGAGGGGGAAGATAGCTTCCTGAAAGGCTAACTAATCTAAGGAGAGATTTCCTCAGTGGAGGAAATCCTGCCTTGCATAAATGTGGTCTCTGGTTCAATTCCTGGTTCTTCTTAGAGGAGTGATCCACTGGGTTATCAGGCAACCAGCTGACACTTTGACAGGGAACATATAGACATTCTTTTTGTATTAGCAATTCTTAGATCTCTTATTTTATTTTATATTTTAAAAGTTCCTTTTTTATTTTCCTTATTTTGCTCACTAAAACACAATTCAAAACCTGCAGAGGGCAGGCTGCAGGGTGATTGATTGATGAACACTGGCAGCCTGAGAAACTACATAGGGGCCTAAGAGGGAAGGCTGTTTTTCCATGTTTTTCTTTGTTTTTTTTTTTGTTTTGTTTTTCTCTCATTTTCTAATTAGCTGATGCTGACTTGTTTCTTGTTTGTTGTGTGTCCCCTTTCTTTGTTTCCCTTTTCTTTGTTTCTTTTTTAACCAATATTTTGTACCTATGCTATTTATTTTCTTTCCTTCTTTTTTCTATCTTCTGTTTTCTACTGTTGTTTTTCTATGTTACCTATTTTTGTTTGGTCTTCAATTTTTCTTGTTTTTATTTCACTCTTCTTTTTTTCTTTGTTTATTCTTTTTTTTACTATTATTTTTTTTTCTCTTTTCTTTCTGCTTTTCCTCTTTTCTCATCATTCTGGCCTTTAAATTCATTCTATATATTTCTCTTTATTCTACTTCTCATTTCTTTGTTTCTGCTTGACTTTTTTATTCTTATTCCCCTGTACTTTTTACTCATGTTAATTATTCATTTTCCTAGGTATTGTACAAATCCTCTTGTACCTTTTTTATTATTATAATCACTATTATTCTTTTTCTCTTCTTATCTCTTCCTTTTCTGGTCCTATTTTTTTCCCAAGAGAACACAGACAACAGCAAGGAAAAAGAATAAGAGGAATGAAGTGTCAAAGTGAAACCTTACCACACACACAGAAACAACAATAAAATAAAACCCTACAGTAGAGAGAGAAGCTAATCAACTGAATAAACCCACCAAGATAAACAGATCCCTAGATACCAACAAAAGATTACAAGCCATACTAGGAAACAGGAAGACATGGTCCAGTCCAACAAATAAACAAAAAACCAGGAGGAGAAGCAGAACATGGAACAACTAATCAGAATGTCCAAACAAATATCATGAATCAAATTAATGAAGTAAAGGAAGATTAAGGATATTGAGAAGACACTGGGAAATTGTAAACATACATAAAGAGATAACTGATATGATGGTGATGAATGGCACAATGCAAGAAATAAAAAATATACTGGAAGCACATAACAGCAGATTTGAACAGGCAGAGAAAGAATCAGCAATCTGGAAGATGGTACATCTGAAATCTGACAGATAGTAGAACAGACAGATTAAAAATATAGGAAAAATCCAGCAGGGACTTAGGGATCTGAATGAAAACACAAAATACACAAACATATGCATTATAGGCATCCCAGAGGGAGAAGAGATAGGAAAGGGGACAGAAGGTGTGTTTGAGGAAATAATGGCTGAAACTTTCCCAGCCCTATTGAAGGAGATAGACATACACGTCCAGGAAGTGCGATGCACCCCGAACAGTATAAACCTTAACAGACCTACTCCAAGACATATACTTGTCAAATTGTCCAATGCTCAAGACAAAGAGAGAATACTGAAAGAAGCAAGAGAAAAGAGATCCATTGCATACAAGAGAAGCTCGCTAAGATTAAGTACTGATTTCTCATCTGAAATCATTGAGGCAAGAAGGCAATGGTATAACATAGTTAAAGAGCTAAAATAAACTTCCAGCTAAGTATTCTCTAACCAGCAAAGCTGGCATTAAAAACTGAGGGAGAGTTCAAAATATTCATAGATAAACACAAATTAAGAGAGTATGTAAAAAAGAAACCTGCCTGTCAAGAAATACTAAAGGGAGTTATGCAGGTTGAAAGGAAAAAAACAGGAGAAAGAGAGTTGGAGAAGAGTGAAGAACAGCTAAAATGACAAAAAGAAAAAAAAAAAACCCACAAACATATGGCATACATATACCTAAAGAAAATATGGCTAGTGTAATTAATTCCCTGACAGTAATAACACTGAAAGTTAATGGATTAAAATCATCAGTCAAGAGATACCGATTGGCAGAATGGATAAGGAAATATGACCCATCTATATGCTGTCTACAGGAAACCCACCTTAGAGCCAGGGACACAAGGAGGCTGAAAGTGAATGGCTGGAAAACAATTTTATATGTAAAAAATAACCAAAAAAGGGCAGGAGTAGCTATACTAATATCAGACATAATAGACTTTAAATGCAAAACTACTGTAAGAGAAAAAGAGGGACACTAAGAAAGAACAATCATAAACATTTATGCACCTAGCCAGGACACCTCAAAATACACGAGGCAAACACTGGAAAAACTAAGAGGAGAAATAGATGCCTCTACTATTATAGTGGGGGATGTTAATACACCATTATCACCAATAGAACATCTTAAAAAAAATTTTTTTTTGCTTAATTTTGACAAAGAATCAAAAAAAGAAACAAAGACTTTGAATAATACATTAGAGGATCTGGACCTAATAGACATATACAGAACATTACACCCAAACACAGCAGGATATACATTCTTCTGGAGTGCACATGGATCATTCTCCAGGATAGACCACATGCTAGGCCATAGAACAACTCTTAATGAAATCAGAAAGACTGTCATTATGCAAAGTAATTTCTCTGACCACAATAGAATGAAGCTGGAAATCAGTCAGGAACAGAAAAGCAATTTAGGCACAAAAATGTGGAAGTTAAACAACATACTCTTAGACAAACAGTGGGTCAAGGTAACTACCTTGAAACGAATGAAAATAACAAAACAATATATCAAAACCTATGAGATGGAGCAAAAGCTGTACTGAGAAGGAAATTCATATCCATAAATGCCTATATTAAAAAATCAAAGATCTAACTGTACACATGAGAGGAATTAGAAAAAGAACAACAAACTAACACCATGGAATTGTTCTACATGATCTTGCAAGGATGGATACAGACCACATCAAACTTCATCAAAATCCATAAAAGTGTATGGTCCAAAATGTAAACCACAATGTAAATCATTGACCATGGTTAGTAGCAATGTTTCAATATTTGTACATCACTTGTAACAAATGTACAATAAACATGTAAAATGTTATTAACAGGGGAAAGGGGAAAAGGGAAAGGATGTTGGGTATATGGGAAACAACTATATTCTGCACATGTGACTTTTCTGTAACCGAAAGCATCTTTGAAGACAAAATTAAAAAAAAATAAGACACTGGGCAAATAAATGGAAGCAATGTCAACGTCACTGTACGTATAAGACAACATCTTACAGTGATGAAAGACATAATGCCAAAAAAAATTTTAATTTTATATTTTTTATTTTTTTATTATTTTACACTTTAAAAATTTGTATTTTATTCCTTATTTTTAAAATTATCACTATTATACCATTTTCCTATTAGTTGTATTTGGTTATTTTGTTGGCTTCAATTTTGAAGAAGTTTTGGATTACAGAAGGGTTACAACTGTGGCAGGGTAGGATCACTGGTGCAGGGTGTTAGAGATGGGGAATACATGGGACCAGGTTCACTTGGGGCATACCTATAAGTCATATGAATGTGTTCAAGTGTTCATGGGTTATTGCTATAGTGGGTGGAGATTCACACAATAACCAAAGAAATAGTGAATTCCTATCCTGGAGAGCTCTGCCACATTCTCTAATGGGACAGCAAGAATCCCCTGGGAACAGGAGCAGTGACTAGTGAAGGAGGATGGACCACTGATGGGCCCTTGATTTTGATGACTGTACTTTTGAAACTTTACTTTTGAAGTTGAAAGTTAACATAGTATTATAGGGTGTCTAAGTGTTACCTCCTGAGAGCCTCCTTGTTGCTCAAATGTGGCCTCTCTCTAAGCCAAATTCAGCATATAAATGCATTACCTTCCCCCAGTGTGGGACATGACTCTCAGGGATGAGCCTCCCTGGCACTGAGGGATTACTACCAAGCACCAACTAGCAATGCAACTGGAAAAAGACCATGACCAAAAGGGGGAAAGGGTAAAGACAAATGAGTTAATATAGCTAAGAGAATTCAAAGTGAGTCAAGAGGTCATTTCATAGGTTAGGCTAATGCACATCTCAGCAGGAACTCATTGACTGCAAAAGTAAAGATAACCTCAAATAGCTGGGCTCCTGAGGGCCCTGGAGATATCCAGACACTATAGGCAGGTCAGAAAGCTCAGGAGTTTGGCACCCTGCCAGTGGGCCCTACTCTGGAATTTATGCTCTTCAGTGTGACAGAGTTGGACTCAGTTGTGGTTTCCCTACACTTCACTCTTCTGCCCCTTTATATGAACCTATAGTTAGTACTTCAGTTGATATTTGTATGTCCAAGTGACTCAAATCTTTGGGCTCTCCATGTGCCAGTTGAGCCCTGAATCTCAACAGATGTGCAACACCTACTCTCCAGTTCATTGGACTCACCCAGGACAACTAACAAGGAGATGATGATTGACAATGACCAACTCAAGGAACAGAGAGAGTCTGCAACTGCAAGCAAGAAAGTACCATCCATCTGCCCCATGGGATCTAAGGCCCCTCTCAATTAGAGGTGAAGTGTGCATCACCATCACAGAATCCTCAGGATTGGGGAATGGATAATTGACTAGAGTAGACTTACAGTTGTTCTACTGCAGACTTATTGTGATTTTAGCAATGGAAAAACTTTTATCACGGATGTGGAAGCAGTGGCCACTAGAGCTTCTCGAGGGAGGGAGAGGGAAAAATGGGTGTAATTTGGGGGCATTTTCGGGACTTGGGAATTATCCTAAATGACATTGCAATGACAGATACATGCCATTGTATATCTTGTAATAACTTGCAAAACTGTGCAGGAGAAAGTGTAAACTACAGTGTAAAATATAATCCACGCTTAAAGGCAATGCTCCAAGATGTGTTCATCAATTTTGGCAAATGTACCACACTAATGAAGGATGTTGTTGATGTGGGAAAATGTGTGAGGGCCTGGGAGCAGGGCATATGGGAATCCCCAGATTTTTTGTGTAACATTTATGTAATCTAAGTTTCTTTAAAAAAAAAAAAAGTACATTAAAAAAAACACACACAAAAAACAGAACCTCATAATATCAACCCAATAACAATTACTCTTTTTGTCTTCTTTTTTCCAGGCTTTAAAATAAAATAACCACTAAGATATTTCAGAGATCTGAATTGTGATAGATTTCTTCTTCTATCTATCTCTAGATCATCTATCTTTATATATGAATCTATGTATCTATTTCTAAATAGCTAATCTATCTGTAACTATTTTTTCACTTAATGCTGTATCAACTGTTTTATACATGTCCTTTGAATATATTTTCAATATTACATTGAAAATGATTTAATGTAATAAATGATTACATTATTTAAACACATCTGCATTTTTATTATTTGCCTTTTATAGCCTTGGAAGAACAATTCTGAGGCATTTATACTTTTAAGAGTCTTGATCTTTTAAGACTCTTGATATATTGCCAATCAGAAATGTCTATTCTAATTTATATTAACACTAATATGGTTTATTATTTTTTAAAAGTCATTATGAAACAAGTTTCAATGTCCTTTTTCCCAATTCATTTTAAAATTAAATTATGCAATATTAAAATAAACATTTTAATAAATATGCATTTTGACATTGGTACTTACAAGTATGGAAGTCAAATTTCTTGATGTGAATTAGTAAGTGCTCACTTAAATTATGTTCATGAGAATCTTTCATTTCCACTTAAATAAAATAAAAGATTTGACCATAGAAAAACATTTTAAAGCAATTAGATCATTTTGAATTTTTTCTTTCCTGCCCCAAGAGTCTAGGCTCCTGTGTTTGCTAGCTCAATAAATAATCATTCAGTGCAGCTGAATGGCGATGAAATCCTTAGCTTTAAGTATAGATTCATTTGTCTGCAATCTCATGGAGGTTAGAAGCCTGGAGGGTATGTTTTACGATGTTTAGATGGGTGATACAAAAAACGTATTCTTGTGTTTTAGATGGGTGATACAAAAAATGTATTCTTGTGTTTTAAAAAATAATTTGAGAAAAAACATTTAGTTTTATTGCTCAGACTAGACACATTCATGAAATAATATTAAATAAAAGTTAATTACTTCTAAGTATGAAATAAATACAAATTAGAAAAATATTTTTAAGATTTTTATGTAAAGATTATTCTGTTGTACAAAATGAATACACAGCAAATTTGGCACTGTATAATATAACAATTGATAGCTAGCTCAACTTAAATTAGTAGGACCTAGGTACTCTCTTTTTTCCTCAATTTTAGGGAAAAAGTATTTTAGAGTGAGGCTGCCTTTTGTGGAGAAGATATTTTTGGTATAAAACTCACATTTAACCATCCATCTCAAGATAAAAGTAAGTTAAATATCTGACAGAAATTAAATCACTAGATAGAATCATTATCTAAAGCTCTTTTTTAGGCATGCTTATATTTTTCCTAAAGTGCTAAGTAAGTTGAAAGGACACATGCTTTTTTTGTCTTTGCTTTCTAATATAAACACAATTACTTAACATAAAAGAAAATTCAATCTCCAGCTGAAACACACAAGAGAGCTGATGAAGTAACAAGAGAAATAAATGTAATAGTTACAATATATTCAAGATTTAGAATTAATTTCACATACATAATTTTCAAACTTTCTCATCTCTTTTACATTAGTATATTGTTTTTCAGATTTGAATGTCACTCAATATCCTTTTGAAAAATTTTCATTTCCACAAATATTTATTGAATGGCCACTCCATTTTTTGTTTATGTTCAATTGGGAGATAGAGAAAATGTGTCATTTCTAATGCAAGAGCTAGAAGGAAAATGTTAAAAGAGAGAGAGAAAGGAGGGAGGGAAAGTAAATAATGAGGGTAGTGAGAGAACATATTTTGATGAATGAAAAATCTAGGAAGGCTTCATTGGGAAGTAATATTTCAGCCAGACCTGGAAATTTAGGAAGGACTCTAAAATATTGACCTGAAAGACACAGGGCAGTCCAGAAGTAGGAGCATGAATGAACAAATTTGTACAATACTCAATACTGACACCAACAAAGGTCATAAGTTTTGACTCTCTAAACCATGGTTCACATTGTCATGAGAGTGATCTTTCTAGAAGACAAATAGCTTCTTTCTGGTTTCCCTCCCCACTGATTCAAATTAAAATAAAATCTCCTTAGTATGGCATGAAAAGATTTGCCATCACCTGGACTCAGTTTTTTTTTCCCCAGCCAAATCTCCTACCACTTACTCTTCCATCTCCATCCTCACTTACCCACTCATACCAAACTACTCGCAGTTTCTTATAGGCATCGAGATCTTTCTTTGAACCGTTGCATAGGCTGTATCCTTTGCTTGTAATGACCTTCTGCTCACTCTTCATTTAATTTCTGCTCATTTCTCATAAACCAGCTTAAATAAGAAACATTACAAATGTTATGAAGTCCTTACTTTATCACTAATCCACTACCTTTATGTAGCTGTCTCCTGCAAGGGCCAGAATATTTCCTCTTTATTGTTGACAATTGCAGATGTCTTCTTGTTCAGTTTCTTTCTTGGACCATAACCTACTGGATGTCAGGTATTTTCTACCTCTAGAACCTAACATAAAATAAGGATTAATTTGGATTTGTGGTGGAAGTGGCTGGTTTGAGCAAAGGCATGGAGATGAAAGAATATAGACAAGATTTGGGGACCAAGAAATAATCCCATGTGTCTGGATGATGAGAAGCTTGGAGTACAGAAGAGAACTAAAGAGACCCTAGAATAGTGAGAGAAACTGTTGCACAGAAACAACAGCTAAATGTGGAGGGCTCCAGTACCATCACAGGTAATATGATCTTTCTTCAATTTGTATACATATACCAGTAAATATTTTCAACAGATAAATTTCCAGTTTATACTTTAAAGTTCTTAGGAAAAGAATATTCATATCAGATTGTTAAGTATGACAGTTTGAAGGTTTTGTGGATCCCAGAAAAGATCATGTCCTTAGAGCTAATACATTCCTGTGCAGTAAATATATTGTAGGTAGGAACTCTTGATTAAACTATTTCTGTTAAGGGTTTTGGTTAGACTGCATGACCCAGAGTGGATCTTAATCCTCCACTGAAGTCCTTTATAAAGGAGGATTAAATGCAGCAGAGGCAGAAAAATCTGCAGAGACAAAGAAACCCCAAAAGGCTGAGAGAAAGTTCTAGGAGGCCAGAGGCTGGAATCAGTGGAGCACAGAGGTATGGCAAGCAGCCCCTGAAAGTCTGAAGGAAATGAGACCCAGAGGAGAGGGGAGATACAAGCCATATGCCCAACTGACCACAGCTGAGTTTGGGGAGAAAGTAAGCCCAGAGGAGCAGAGATCACAGAGCTGCCATTAAGCCCTGCTGTGTGTCTGATCTCTTGCAGCTGATCTCTTAGAGAAAGCAACTTTAGATGCTGCTGCCATGTGCCTGATTGCCCATACCTGCACTTTGGTGAGTCAGCATCCTTGATGATGCTTTGACTTGTACACTTTCACAGTGTCAGAACTGTAAGCTTTTAACCTAATAAATTCTCATTATAAAATCCAACAAAATTCTGGTTCAATGCTCCCAGCAGCTTTTAGCAAAATAAAACAAAGTGAATGATTCAGATCCCATTTATTAAATAAAGTCATGTTTATATTTTTGTTGACAACCATAAAATATAAATATTAAATGGAAGTTGCTTTAACCATGCTTTTTATTGACTCTCAAAAAGAGATGCTGAGATTTAATTTCAAAAGAGTGTGCAATTTGGTGGAATATATTACATTTGTAGTAAGAGATAACTTCAACCATTTTTTCAAGACAGATAATTGTTATCCAAATACTTACACAATAAATTTGTTTTCAGTGAGCCTTGACAACTATAAGCAAAACCCAAATTAATGATCAATGAATTATAGTTTCTTGGATACTAAATACTAGATAATATTTTGCCCGTCCCTCAAATATATTATTTGTGTCTGTGTGTTTGTCCGTGCCTATATAGTCTCTAACAATCTACAGTCTAAAGTTTCTCTGAGGCCCTATTGGCATTTTGTACTATCAGGCCCATCAGTTTTCACGTAAATAGCTTAGGATTATTTTTGCAGCGTTTTTTGGTGAGTCTGATCTATGGGCTACCCCACAGAGTTGGGTTTGTTCTATTTTATACATTCTCTTAGCAAGAAAATAGAATATAAGCATGTGAAAAAAAAATATCATTACTCTCCTAAGTCCTTCAAATAGCCGCATCTTGAATTATAATTCCCAGAACAAAGCAATTGGTCATCCTAGATATAATGACATGACTCCGGTCTGCCTACATGTCCTGAATGTTAAAAGGAAAATAAAAATCTCATTTCCTAGAGTCTACAGATTGCTAGTGTAAAGAAGGTAAAAAATAAAATAAAATCATTTAGAAGTAGTAATAGGTAGAACACTCTAAAGGCATGAAACCATGCTCCAGGGATTACTTTAAAATTGATTGAACTTACAACCACAACATAAAATGATTTTGTATTTAACATAGCAATAGTTTTATAAATTTATCTGTTATAGACATATCAGATCTTGACTTCACATCTAAGTTATGCTGTTCAGAGTGACTTAAGAGGTTGACCTCTAAGAAAATAAGAGAACTAATTTTTCCTAGAGGAAATATAATAACTGAATCAGTTTTCAGGTATTTATGATTAAAATTTTAATCAACAACATAGAATGACTGCAATCAGGGCTCTTAGAAGAGAAGATAATCTCTCAGCTGCCTAATTTTTATTTTGCCTAAAAGTGAAAGAAAATGAAATAATATCCATGGAGAATTGACTGAAAGACATATACTCCATCCATATCTTCATATTCTAAATGGAATCCTTAGATTAAGTCAAGTTATTAGAGAGTTATTCATGTACCATTCCTTCCCTGAACTGCATTTTGGTAGAATACCTTTAGCCTGTTTTGAGTAGTGATACAACAAAAGTCCTAAAATATTACTATAATCATTGCAGAGGTAATACAGAAAGCATATACAGTCCCATATATTTCACAGTGTCTTTTTATGAAGTTTTCTTGTGGAAAATTTTCAAGCTTTTCTTGGGCATATGATCTCTTTATTTTGTAATTTAGAGAATTAATATAATATCATATTTCCCTTTTTATTATAGTATTAGATTTTTGAGAGGTCCTTTTGACCTGCCTATTTTAGGACTTACAGAATATACTTTGATTTTAAAATTCCTTTTGCTTCACCTTTTTAAAAAAATTGGTTGTGGGTCCCATTGATGCGCCACAGAAGTCCGCTTGCTGTAGGTGCACCCATACCCTAGCAGAAGAAAGTTATGGCTGCTAAGGTCCTACAGATGTCCCCTCCTCTAGAGAACTGCCCTTGGCAGAACAGAAACTGCCTCTACCAGGAGCCGGCCACTAATGACTGGCTAATGAAATACAAGAGGCCCGTTGCCTCAAGTTGGAACTAACTGTACAAATGAGATTCAGAGCACAGGGTGGCACCAGGCCAAAGCTAGTTTCCAGAAAGATGCCATGTTCTTACTTAGATTTTTTTTTCCCTTGAGCTCGCTGGTTTCTACGCACTCCTTCTCTTTAGAGCACCATCCCAATAAATCACTTTCACAACTATACCCTTCTCAGGCTCTGCTTTATGGGAACCCTACCTAAGGCATAGTAGGAAGATATTTCTAAAATCTCTTGCAAAGTGCTTAGAAATGAGGAAGATAAAAATAGTTTCAATTAAAACAAATGGGGAAGTGTAGCACAGAAAAAATGCTTATGAGCAGGTTACTAGTTTTTTTTTTTTAATTGTAGATAAATTTAGATCGCAAGTAAGACAAAGCCAAGTGAGATATGTAAAACTCATTTAAACAGTTGGAAAAAGTCTCTTGTCCTAAGAACTTGAGAAAAAGGATGGTTTTATTAAGTTAAAAGGTCGTTATCATTTCATTAAAAAATACTTTTACATTCCTTAAAATCTCATCAAGTTAAAAGGTCTTTAGGGTTAAATGTTTACAATTCTTTATATGTTTATAGTTTTTATAAAGCAAAGAAATGCAAAATCTAGCCAAATGAACCCCAGGGTGAGATATAAAATTTTCTGTGACTAGAAGATAAAATTAGGTACCATAATATTAATATCATAGACATGGAGTAAATGAAATATAGAAACAAACATTTTATAAGCTTAATAGTCTATGATATAGGAAAGCAGATGTGGCTCAAGCAGTTGGATGCCCATCTACCATGCGGGAGGTCCCAGGTTTGGTTCCTGGTGCCTCCTAAAGAAGATGAGCAAGACAGCAAGCTGATGCAATGGGCTGGTGCAGCGAGCTGACACAACAAGATGATGCAACAAGATGACACAACGAGATGATGCAATGTGGAGACACAATGAGGAAACACAATGAGAGACACAATAAACAAGGAGCGGAAGTAGCTCAAGCAATTGTGCATCTCCCTCCCACATAGGAGGTCCGAGGTTCAGTACCCAGTGCCTCCTAAAAAGAAGATGAGCAGACAAAGAGAGCACACACTGAACAGATGTAAAGAGCAAACAGCAAGTGCAAATAACAAAGGTGAGGGAGAGAAATTTAAGAAAAAATGTCTATGATATAGCAACTTCAGATTTCTATATAAGAATATATTCAGATATCCAGCTGAAGTTTCTGGTGTGATATAATCTCAATTAATTGGAATGGGAGGATTTTCTTAGTGGATAGACCATTTCAGTTAGAGTGGGATGGTGAATGATTCAATTAAGTAACAATCCATTCCTAAAAGATTTAGAGTTATGTATGAAACATTTTACATCACAGATCTCTACAAAAGAAATAGCACCTTGTAGGGAGATTCGTGGGAATTTGGGCGAGCACTATTTGGTTAAATGATAGGGAAACACTTTAGTAATTTAGTGGAAGGAAGTCAGGGAGAATAGATGTCCTGTAATATACAACGGATATGGTTTCAGAATGTCCCACCAGTCTTTAAATTTCATTACCTAGAAGAAATAACTTCATTTCATATCAACACAGGTTTGCATTGTTTAAACATAACTGAATTGCAAATACTGTGTAAATTAAGAGTTTATACTTTCTTTTGTTTGAACTTTACCTTGAGCTATTAACCTCATCAGGCAGTCACATCATCAAGGAAAACAAAGTTCTTCATTTTTAGATCACCAACATAGAACATCTCTATCTGCCTTCATTTGAAGCTGTCATATTTATGGCATGACATGAGACCGTGCAAGTAGCTGAATATTCTATTGGATTCAAAAGCCTAATGGTAGGCATCTTATTAGTTGATTATGTTTTCTAATATATTTGCTTGAGAATTTAGCTATTGAAAAAGTATATATTATAATATATTGCTTTACTCATATTTCTTTTTAATACTATAATTATGATTGAAATAAATTTTTAAATTATATACGCCATTAGGTTATATTAACTGAGTTTCCCTTAGATATAAAAAAGGAGGAAATTATCTTCATAAAATGAGAGGATAAGATCACATGCATTTGAGGAACATTAATTTAATGGAATCAAAACCATAATATTTTTGTGTGAAGCAGAAAAGTGCATATTCTATATAATATGGACAGGTAACATTTTAGAGAATTTTGAAACCCAAAAGTACCATGAAAAAAACAATATAATAAAAGAACATTTTGATAGAATAATGTAGTTTATCAATGTTGTAGAACTTTTTTAAAAAGTGAAAGTTAAAAAAAATCTGTAATATCAGCAAAAATGTTAGAGGCACCATTTATAATAACAATGAAAATCAAAACATATCAAGAAAAATTAATTTTAAAGGTATTCATGACCTTTAAAGAGGAAAATAAAATGCAAGATATATATCATTTTTGTAGTTAAAAGTATAGGTATTAAAATGATTTGAAAACCCAACCAATTGATCAAAGATTCAGTGCTATGCCAATGAAAATCAGAGTTTTTCATTTACAAGCTTATTTTAAAATTTACATGGACAGAGGGCCAAGAATAGGACAAGTTGAGAGATTTACCCTATCAGATATAAAAACTCAGAGACAATGTGGTTTTGGTGCAGAAATAGACAAAGTGACATATGGAATGGGATGAAGAACACAGAGAAAAACAGACGTATGTGGTATCTTGATATATGACAGTGGACCTTACAAGTCAGTGAAGGAAAAGATGGACTTTCCAGTAAATGGGGGCACGAAAATTGGCTGGCCATATGGAAAAAGTTAAATTGAATCCCAAATTCACACCAATCATAAAAATCTATTCTGGGTGGATTATACATTTAAATGTAATTCTAAAATATAAAATGTTTAGAAGACCATACAGAATATCTTTATCAGCTTGAGATAGTTTTAAACAATACTCCAATTACAAACCATGAAGAAATGATTGTTAATTTCAACTAAATTAAGAACTTCTTTTCATAAAAATACATCATGAAAAGAATGAAAAGAGAAGTCATTAACTGGGAGAAGATATTACTGGCTTAAGATTAATGGTAAGGATATGTAACAAACTGCTGCTGATCTAAAATAAAATGGCAAGCAAATGAATTAAAGTAAAAGGACAACAGTTACGAAAAGGCATTTAATACAAAAGATGTTCAAGTGACCCATAAACATCTACAAGTTGTCAAGAATACCAACCTTAAAACAATAATGATATAATATTTTACAACGACTAGACTGGCAAACTTGAAAAAGCCTGTCAATATCAAGTGCCTGCAAGTATACTGAAAAGCTGACATGCTATACACTACTGGCTAGAGTAAATTTACACAACAGCTTTGGAAAAGATTTTGCATAACCTAGTGAATTTTGACATTTATATGTTCTACATCCTAGCTATTCCACTCCTAGATTTATACCCCCAAGGAAATACTTGCACATGAGCACCAGGACATAAATATATAAAACATTAAAAAATCTGTTTAAACTTTATTATTCTTAAACAATGGGAATTAAAATGTCCATTAACAGTAAGAAAGAAGCATAAAATGTAGTATTTTCCATCAACTACAACGATGACAGAAATTACACAATGCTGTGCATAAATAAATATCAATAACAATGTTGAAAGAAAGGATATATAGAACAAGGACAATACGATTCCATTCATATTAAGGCCAACAACTAACAAAAATTTTTTAAAAATTCATACATGTTAGAGGTGAAAAAAAAAAGACAGGAGAGAGATTAACACAATGAAAGTGATGGTTATCATGGATTGGGGTGAGTGATAAGATAATTATCCAAGGGGAGTGGAGATGGGGAATCCTAAGCTGTTGGTAATGTTTTGTTTGTAATCTCAATAGGTGATAAAGAAGTGCCCATTTTATTATTAATAATTCTATCTTATTCCCTGCGCTTTATCTCAGTTATCTACACAAGCATTAATTTAATTATTTCAGATTTTTAGTCCCATTCAAGATCTTGTTTTTTAGGGACAAAATGTCATATATTTGTATATGCCATTATTTGCATATACAATATATATTAATATATGACTTAAACTTCAAATTATTTAACCTCACAGTGAACTTCTAAAATGTGTTTTTTATATATTTCAATAGTAACCTTGGTAACACCAAAAAACTCACACCAATGGCTTTTTTCATCCCTAGAACTTCATGAGTAGAATTATATGAATATTTTCATAGATCTTATTATATTTTTGATTGGTTGCTTTCTCTACACAATATAAGATTTGTTTTTTCTTTTATTCTTTTTGCCTTCTCTCAATTTCTTACAAGGACATAAACATCCAACATGGCTACTTATTTCACATTTGAGTCCCTCTAATTATTCTAAACAAATCTTGAGTTGATAGAAGTGGTGACTGCAAAGTTTTATTTATGATGGCTAACATCAAAAGTAAATTCTCCAAATCTCTAGAATCCTCTAACATTTATTTATCATAAATCATGATAGGAGTCCATAATTGCAAATTATCTTCCCCAAAATAAGTGTCGAACATTTATTATGCATTATGTCTTGCATAATAATCTTCCTGTAACATTTGAACACCCACTTGAATTTAACACTATACATATTATAGTCATTTTTAATGTTTTGAAATAAATAAGATCATGATGCAATTAGTGTTGCTTATAATAGATATGCACAAAACTTAATTAAAATATGATAAATGGAGGATTTTTTTCTCAGTAAGCTGTCACATTATTTTTGGAGAACATCTGTTTATTTACAAACCATAGTGTACATCTTGTTCTTTATGTGCATGCTAATGACATTATTAGAATATGCCACTGTGAACTTTTACAAGATCAATCACTGCTGCAAGACTATAAATTTGGAACTACATCAGTATATTTAAGATGCCAGTCTAGGCTTATAATCTAGTCTTCCTGGTTTAAGAATGAAAATCTAATCTCTTTAACTGGTTTATATATTTTTTAAAAATTATATTTAAACATTAAATCAAAAGTAAAATTTGTTTAACTTTATAATATACATCATAGTTTAAAATCCTGTTCTAATAACTCTTATTCCATGGCAATAAATTAATTAAAAATAGATATCACCTGGAAAGTAAACTGTCCTACCCAGCAGGTCAGCATAGCAGTATGTGAGAAGAAAAGCCAAATAGCAATGGGAAATATAAAATCCTGAAAATAAATAAAAAATATAAACTGTTCAAGTACAGGAGAGGTTATAAATGCAGATTATACTTGAACAATTGAAAAAGTCTTACATAATCTTAGCTGATTATACATTTCATTTTAGTTAACAGTGTGACTTAAATGGAGAACATAAAGTTAAACAAAGGAAAACTAAATTAATGTGATCAAATTCTTCATTAAAAGAAACAAATATCTAAAACGAGTAGATAGTTGATAGTTTAATACAAACACTGACAATGTAGATTGTTTCAAGAAAGAAAGGCAGGTGGTAGGACTTAATGCAATATCACAGAATCATGTGAGGCACATTGATGAAACAAACTATGAGGTCTAGACCACAAAGAAGTGTGAGGGTTATGAGTGCTGATTTCTATTGCTGGAAGGCCACTCTCATTGCAATGTTCTACACATATTCTAACTGGCCCTACAAAACAAAACAAGTATTTTATAACATAACAAAACTTTTAAAAAGGGCATGGACAATTACATCTCCATCAATAGATGTTCAGCTTCTATCTGAAAACAAAAACAAAAACAAAACTATTTAACAGTGGCATTCACAAAAGCCATTCAAGTGTTGGATGGAGTAGACCTAAATAAATTCTTAGTCTCTCTTCAAATTTTAGATTCGTTGCTTTATACCACACATTTTGACATCATTTGATTCATTGGCTCAAGTCCTAACCAAAAGCAATAAGCATACAGAAACTATGCAATTGCAATATATTAATTTGATTACAATATGAATTAATTTATACCACATGATTATATTTGAGGATTGCAAATATAAATCTTTAAAAATCTAGCCCCTAAAATAAAAGATCTAAAGTGTGCTAGTGTAATAGATATACTGGTTTGGTTTGCATATTCTTTTTTTCCCTAACCAGTAAGTAATATTAATTAGAATGTATGCAATATAAGTGATATAGTCCAGTGAGCTCTTTCTAATTTTGTCAATGGCAAAATAATTAGCTTGTGTTGTAGGGATAATCTGTATCATTCTACTACTGCTGCAGCTGCTGCTACTCCTCCTAATAATAATAAATAAAATTTATTGAATTGTTATAACAATTAATTATATATGCTAGGTACTTTTCTTGGCATGCTACCTAAATTGACTCATCTATCCCTTAGGTAGCCCTCTGAAGTGGGTACTATTATTAACTATTAGTATTAGCTAATTGTATTATTAATACTATTAATTTTAAAGGCAACTATACTGTGGCAAATTTAAGTTACATAACTTGCCTAACATTATAAGATTAAAAGTAGCAGGCCCAGCATTTGCAGTCAGGTAACGGCATCACCAATATGTGTGAAAAGTTCCCCAAACACAAATAAAGTAAGAGAAATCCTGCATTTATTAAAATATTTTATTAAATTTGAAAAAATCATCAAACTAAGTTCTCTGATTTATCAGAGAAATTTGTAGTCCATTTCAATAGGGGAACAGAAAATAAAATTGACTAAAAATTAACTCAGGAAAAATAATTAATTCATTACTAAAGAATTGATAGATGAATTATTATTTATTTGGGGTAAAAGCTCAGTTTCAAGGCTGTGAAAAAGTCCAACTCAAATTGCCATAAGAGGTATTTTCTCACCAAAGTCAGCTACTGTTGATCCTGGTATTGTTGCCACAATGTGAAGCAAGATGGCTGCCAATCTCTGTTGTGGTCTCTGTCTTCATCTCCAGAATCTACCATTTCTTGGGAGTTCAGCTGTGAGCAACCAGGCATAGGGCTTATTGTCTCTTCAGGGGCCTCTTATATCAGTCTCAGCTATTCTGCTCTCTTCCCAAGTTCAGCTGTAAGCTATCAGGCATATAGCAGGGCTGGTCTCCTCTTGAGCTGCTCCGTGGGCCATTCTCTTGAGGGCTCTGTGCTTAAGCAATCTTCTTTCTCACATTGCAGAATCAAATATATCGGCTCCCTTTTTCCTCTGTCTCTTTGAGTTTGTGTCTCCCTTTATATCAGACCCAGCAAGAGGGCAAAGACTCAGCATGAATCATGCCCTACTGATGTAATCCAGTCAAATGGGTCTCACACCCACAGGAATGGATCAGTTTACAAATATAATCTTTCTCTTTCTGGGGTTCATAAAAATAATCTCAAACTGCCACACACTTCATAAGCATTCATAAAATTTATATAAAACATTGAAGTTAATTCTTTTTGGAAGGATTCAAGAATAGGAAAATCCTGCAATAGTTGATATGTTAAAATAGCTATGATCAGAAGATAAATACCTAAATAGTGAACAAATTTTAGCCTAAAACCTACATTTTAACAAGAAATATTTTTTAAAAACAAAAACCCAGATTACCACTGGATTTAAGTACCTCATTAAAAGCACAGTCATATGTAATGCCTACAGAATGTCAGGTACTGTTCTAAGGACTCATTTACTCATCACAGCAATGTTATGAGGTACTATTATCATCTTCACTTTACCTATGAAGAATTGAGGCATAGAGAGGTTAAGTAACGTGTGCAAGGTTGGCTGAAAGTTTGGACTGTGAAGTAATGAACAAAGTAACTCAATAGATGAATCCACAGTTTTGCCCTTAAAATTTTTGCAGAAAGCAAACACTATTCCAAGAGTGAGCTTATGACTTGGGTCTTGACCAATGGGTCTATCAGTAGAGTGAGTGGGAAAAAAAATAGTCTGGTTTAGAGATGGACACATGATTCAAGTCTGACCAACCAGAGCTAACACATTTGATTTCAATGACTTTTAGTAATATTGTTGAGAGAGGAAGTCAGATTCCTTTTACTAGATCCTGAGGAGAAATAATTGTAAGCCAGAAAAGAATCTCTCTGAGAGTGTAACCAGGGAAAGGGGAAGGGAGAGGAGAAGAGGAAAGGGAGGGAGAGGGGGAGGGGAAGACAAGAAAAAGAGGAGGTGAAGGTGAGGGGGCAGGGGAAAAGAAATAAATGAAAATAGAAAGAGGTACGAAAACTACGGGTTTGAATTTTCTCTCACATCCTTTCACAAGCTAACATTCCATAACTCTCTGAAAGTAAATTTTATTCTGGTAAAATTTTAAAAAGTCAAAATATGTCCACTGATCAATAGAAAATACTTTCTCACATTTCAGGAAGAAGGAAGAAAAATATTAATTGTTGAATTGTGATTCTGTGACAGATATTATTCTTAGTCATTTGTATAAATTAACTTGCATTTTCTATTAATCTTTTTTTTACAGATCTATTTTTCCACTATATATACTGAAATATCTTCCAACAGTCTGAAAGTTTTGCTCTTTTTGTTCTCCTTTGTTCTTTTCTTTTTCCAGTGTCTGCCTTTTAAAACTATATTACATTTTATATGACATAGTTTTGTCATATATGCCTTGGGAAGAATAACAGGCTATTGAAAAACATGAAGAGATATTTACAATATCAAAAATAAATAAGAAGCTTTTAATTTTTTTTTTTTTAGGAGGTACCGGGGATAGAACACAGGACATTGTACATGGGAAGCGGGTACTCAATCACTGAGCTACATCTGCTCCACAATGAGAGTTGTTTTTTTTGTTTGTTTGTTTTTAGGCCGTAACAGGGATTGAACCCAGGACCTCGTAGGGCAGCAGGCACTCAACCACTTGACCTATATCTGCTCCCTAATTTGTTTTTATTGAAGAAGTTATGAATTTACAAAACAACCATGCATACCATACAGGAATTTTTATTTAAAGTATATTTTCAAATAAATGAGAAAAATATTGGAAAATCCATATAAAATTGCATAAGCACGTGAATAGGTAAACTCAGAAGAGGAAATTCAAATGGATAACAACTAAATGAAGAGATTGTCAAGTTTTCTAGTAATCAGAGAAATGTTAATTTAAACAATAAGATATAACTTAAGACCCATCAAAATCATATGAACTTTGCAAAAAAGCATTATGCCATGTGCAGGAATTATAGGTAAGCTAGAATTCTCATGCATTGTTGGTAGGTGATAAACTGATAAAGCCATTCTGGAGTGTTTCTGGAAATATTAGCTGAAATTAAATATCCACATGTCTTCAATCCAGTCTACCATGTAAAAATTCTCATGTTAATTTATAAAGGGACAAAAACTATAATAATATTGACTGTAACTGTGTTTAGTTTAGTGGAAGGTTGGGGACAACCTATGTGCCCATGAACAGAGGACTAAATAGCTAAAATATTACAATAGTTACTATAGAATATCATGCAGCAGAAAGGAGCAATTAACCAGATATATGTCCAGTAGCATAGATATAAAGAGTATTGAATGTAAAACATAGGAGAAAAAATGAGACTTACAGCATTATTTCAATTATGGAAATTGAAAACACACACAGAACACAACAAGATCATTAAGGACATTAGAGTGAGTACCTTAAAGAAATGTACTCAGGAATCATGGAGAAAGGGAAAAAATAAAATAAAATCAGGGGTCTTGCTGCCACTGATGATGTTGGCATTCAATTAACTGAGGAGTTTGCTTAACTTGACTTTCTACACCAGGAATCAGTCAAGGAAAATAAAAAAAGTCAAGCAAGAAAGTGATAAGGCAATAAATTCCAAGTTAGGTAATTACCAATTCACTCCTTCACCCATATCTAACCCATTATGAAATTTCGCCACTTTAAACTTCTTTAATTTATTTTAAAATCATTTAATTATTTCCTTTTTCAGTAACAATATGCTTATCCCAGTTGCCATTGACTCTAATTGGAAATTATGATATAATCCTCTCCATATCCATCTTTGTCCCATTCCAATCTGTTTTCCAAAACTGCAGTCAGAATGAACTTATCAAATCAACACCCATAATTGAATATGTTACAATACATGTTTGCAATGTTTTTGTGCTGCACCAAAATAAATACAAAGTCCTTACTGTGGTCTTCAAAGCCTTGCATGGACCTTGTCTGAACCCATAAACCCCACTAGCTTCATATCCTAGATATTTCATATACTTCATATATCACTCATACTCCCATTCAGTTCCTTCCTCTTTCTTATCTCATCTTGAGCATCAATTTTCAAGGAATCACCCCAACTATGCCATATCTCTCTATGATGTCTTCTCAGAGCATTATATATCACTCTTTAATAGAATGGATATTGCACTTGCACTTTTACATTTATCTGTATAACTTGATTATCTGCTCTCTCTCCATTAAAATCTAACCTCCCAAAAGATAAGAATTGAATCTGTCTTTTTATTAGTTTCTTCACACACTTGGCTTAGTGTAGGTTCTTCAAAAATAATTATTAAATGGGATGGTGTACTAGTAAGCCAAAGGGGTGCTGATGCAAAATACCAGAAATCTATTGGCTTTTATAAAGGGTATTTATTTGGGGTAGAAGCTTACAGTTACCAGGCCATAAAGCATAAGTTACTTCCCTCACCAAAGTCTATTGCCACGTATTGGGGCAAGATGGCTGCCGACTTCTGCCAGGGTTCAGGCTTACTGGGTTCCTTTCTCCCCAGGGTTTCCTTCTCTCTGGGCTTAGCTCCTCTGTTAGTTCCACAAGGCCAGCTGTAGTCTATAAGGCAAACAGCTTGTTTCTCTTCCTGGGGCCTTTTCTCTTTCCTCATGACCAAGCTCCTCTGCATGCTTACTTCCTGGGACTCCAGCTCAAAAAACTCCCATGTTCCTTCTCTGTGGTGTGGTTTCTCTGTGAGTTCCTGCCCACCAAGGGGGTGGGGATGCGATGTCCTACTGACATGGCCCAATCAAAGCCTTAATCATTATTTAATCAAGTAAATAATGAAAGTAAAACCTATGAATCCAATACACTAATACACACAGAGGAAAAGACCAGTTTTCAAACATAATCCAATATTTCTTTTTGGAATTCATCAATAATATCAAACTGCTACAGGTGGATTGAAATATTCAATACCTAAGTAAAAACTAAAAGTATTTAGTTGATTATGTCTAAAATAGTACATTAATAAGCATGGAGATTTTACATACCTGAGGGATATTAATTACAAAAAACAGATATTCATCTGAAAACATATCTGTCTGTCTGTCTATCTATCTGTCTATCTATCTATCTATATCTATCTATCTATCTATATATATATAAATTGATGTGCATTTTATTTACCTTATTATTTTCACTTACATTTTCTTTCCATACATGTAGCCAGGATATATGGATATAGCTTGAAGGAAATTTTTGGTGTGGGGCATAAAGAAGTTAAAAGGTGATAACATGCATTTCTGATTATTGTTTTCCAAAGAGCTTTATATTATATAAAAATAATATAAAGAGGAGAGGAAAGAGAGGAGCAAGAGAGCAACAAAGAAGATGACAAAGCAACAGGCGCATGCATACACATATCCACACATCCATACATATTGTGAGAGAGAAAGGCTGAATTTTATTTTTCAAAGTAGTTGAAGAAGAAGGAGGTGAGAAGGTATCTTAAGGAGAGAGGATCTAGGTTCCACAAGTTTTGTACCTATGCTCCTCTCCCAACCAGTCTGTGGAAAGAAGGCAAGACTTCAAAGAGTCGAGGATGCATGAAGCTCTTGATAAAATCCAGATTATAAGTACAGGGCTTCCAGGCTAAGCAAAACCTCTTTAAGGAGAAAGAGGGATCATCAATATTCAAGAGACCATTTGGCCTTTCAAAATGGGATATCACTAGTCACCATGGCAGCTGAATAACAGAAAACCATCCCCATTTTTTTCTTACATCACATAAGGGGGTAAAGAGTATCAATAAATCAGAGGTTCTTAACCTTTTTTGTTCCACAGACCCCTTTGCCAGTCAGGTAAAAACCACCGACCCCTTGCTAATCCACACTATACATGTATTATTTAATAAATGTGTCACACTTGCACCAACACATCCCCACAAGAATAATGTTTTTTTGAATTTCAGTTCAAGTTCATGGACCCCTTGTTAACCCCTGCAATAAATGGAGAATGATGTTTCTCAAACAGTAGCCTGTGGAGCACAGAATAATTCAGTCTAGACATACATGGAGATTCCTAGTCCCCACCCCAGACCAGCTAATACAGAATTTCAGGGACTGTAGCTCTAAGCTGTGTGTTTTTTAAAAAGCCATACTGTTGCATACTGAAATTTAGAATCATTTAAGGAAAGACAGGTAGGGCCGCCAAAGGGGAGAGAGTTAGGGATGCTGCCAAAATCAGTAGCTTCAGAAAATTGTTTAAGATTCAGAGAGAACTCAGGTCCAAACAAAGACCCACCTCAAAAAGCAGAATGCTGAAAACTTGGTGAGAAAATGAGAACCAACAATCCCAGAATAAATCACAGCAGTAGACATCAGGAAGTCCAAGGCCAGATCAGAATCAGGAACTTGCAGGAAACAACCATTGAAGAACAAGGTGAAGTAGCTGTTCAAAAGATTGCACTGACTGTCAGAACCCAATTGATCTCCACGAAATAGAAAAAGTCATGGAAGAAGAAGGACCGGACAAGAACAACAATAAGAGATTGACTTTACGATAATCATTGATTCTACCTACTTGACCACTTCTAAGTTTTTCTGTTGTGATAGGAACTTCTCCCAATACCTGGTAAGCCTAAGCAAATAAATGGAAGTGCAGGCATGAATATGGGAAGAAAGAATAAATTTAATCTCAGCTAAAATCTAACTGGCTTTTCAAAACCAAAGTCTTTTGGTGAGGAATATTTGAGTTATTATTCTAGCCTATTTAATTATACTTAAGTTTTTTTTTTTACAAAATATTATCCACAGCTTGCCATAGAGTATACACTACTTAAGGTACACCTGAAAAGTGATTGGAAATTATTTCATGACATGAGGAAAAATGATTAAACACTGCAGAGTGTTATTATCAAGAAAGAAAGACAAAAATATAGTGGTCTAAGTGTTCTTTTTCTATTCATCAGACAAGGCAATTTTTTTTTTCAGCCAAGATATACTGTTTATAGATAATTATTCATTCAGTTACTCTACTTCATGTTAACAAGGGAAATTTACACTTGACATGAGCTTTGATTTATAGACATAAAATGAAGAAAAAAATAAAAATTCAAACACCAGACATACAGAAGCAATTTATTCACCCTGTCTTTTAGTTGAGAGACAGCTCCAAATTCCTGGTAATATGTTCTAGCATGAGATAAGGAGATGTCATTTAAAGGTGAAGAAAGAGTAAAAATTGTGGTAAAACACAGTAGGTCAGAAACTATAATCTCTATGGAACTAGAGAATTCCAAAGCAGTCCATGGATAATTTGTTTGCCCTTACACTATTATTTTCCATTCACTTGATTCTTTTTATTTTAATCTCACATTGTCTAACCTGCATTTATCTCACCAATTTTTACATTTGTTTCATCTATTTCATTTTCAAGACTGACTATTCTCAAATCAGTGGAAAAGCATCAACTAAAACACGTGCTTTAGGCAATGTGAAAGCCCAGATTGCTTAGACTGGGTACTAGAGGTAGAATATTTTATTTAAATAAAATAAATAACTTGTCAATTAACATATGGGATATCAGAGCTTTGTTTATTCAGTCGGCTGAGTAGACATCCCTGGGGAAAGACAGCAAAGCTAGTTTTCAGAGGTTGGTGACAGTTTCTTGGGGAACATTTAAGTATCCTACTTTTTGAGAGGGATTACAGTTTAATATGCTCACTCTGAATATCTTTTCTTATTACCTAATTGGTTGAAGTTATTAAAAACTTCTCAGCGAGTTGAGTTTCAATTCACACCTTGTAAAAAAAGGCTAAAATATGCACACAAGAGACTTTGCAACAGAAGAAGCAGTGTTTCTCTTTAGATTGACTCATTATAACACAAAAAGTAGGGCTTGAAGCTAGACTATGAGATTTAACACTCACCTTGGTGGAATAGGTGAAATGCAACATTTAACATCAATCTTTACTTTTCAGTTAATACAGCTCATTATGGACCAGATGGCATGACTGTTCTGCCATTTCTTGTACAACTTTTTACAAGACTAGAAATTTGTCTCCTTTAAAAAAAGGGAAAATGTCATAACAGTAAGGTGAGTAGTTTCAAAAAAAGAGCTAAGAGTAATTTTGGATTCATTTAAAAGCAGTTTCTAAAATCCAGGTGAAATATTTCAGCAGTGAAGTGTTTTAAAGAGACATTTTAACACTTCACATGTAATTCCCATACCTCTATCATTATAATTACCTTGGTTGTAGGTCTCTGAATAATTTTCCCACATGTTCCATTATAGACACAGGGAAGAGCTATTTGATTCATGAGTTGTTCAAGTCAAATCTCCAAAGCCTATGGATAGAGGTGCACTGGCTATTTCTCCATGCTTCCAAAACAACTGTTTGAAATCTTAAGTCCAATAATAGGGTTTTTTTTTTTTTCCTGCTATGATGTCTATGTAATATTAACTCATAAATTTCAATTATTTTTTTAAATGACCTACCTCTTTGAGTACTACATAGATATAGCTTTAACGAAAAGATACTTACCGAATTTAAAACATGATACTGCAAAATGTCCAAAGATTTCATATAACTAAAATTCCATCTGTATATTAGATATAAATGAACCCATAACAACACACAGCTTGCCTTCATGCCTTTTCTATCTGTCCTGCAGGTACCACCTGTTGAACTTCTTCTTGCACTCAGGCTTCAGCTCCTAAGTCTGTGTTGATATCTGCTTGATGATCAGTTTTTACAATTCGATACTTCTGATATGATAGCCTTAATTTCTAACAACAGTATTGTACTGGAAGATATTAATTAGAAGTCCATATATATCTAATCGGAAAGTAAGATGGCTTTGGTGATTATCCAAGTTTGTCAAGCATTTTATCCCTTACAATTTTTTAATCAAGACTTGATGAAATTTTAAGCATTTCTCTGAAGCTTTTAGCTCAGTCTGAGGACTTAGCATCAAGCCTAACTTCCCTCAGTGAAAAGAGCAAAGCCTTTACAGAGAAAGTAGAAAATCCCTGCTTTATTCACATCCAGAATGTGCCAAATAAATGTTCTGGGGCAGTAGTAGAGTATTTTCTGGAGAGAAACACAGCCTGGTAAGAGGTGTATAAAGCTCAGTTCTATAGAGGATAAGAAGCTATGATCATTACCTCTATTTTGTTATGCTATTTACTATTTTTAACCATTTTAGTTGATTGTTCTACAAAGTAAAGTGATATTGTTTTACAGGAAAGTACAATGAAGACAGACATGAAACTTTTTTTACTTAAATGAGTTAAAACTTTCTATAGTATTCATTTACTTGTACTTTCTATTCTTTGTGCCAAACCTAGAAAAGTGTATCTACCCTCTCATAAGCAACTGATAGATATTTATTACATTGATGTTTTACCACAGTTACTTTTTGTATCCACTTTCCATGCTCTTTTAGTCCTTATAGTGTTCTCTCCTCAAATACTCAGGTCCACAAAGCTTCTAAATCTTACTCCAAAACTACCGCCGCAAAGATTTTTTTCCAGGCACATTATTCTACTTATACATTTTCTACTGCAGGGAAGTATATTCCAAAGGTTAAATTTTTCTCATGCCCTACAAATAATGGCTTAACATGTCTCCACCCCAAAGACTATATAACTCCAAATACTTAATTCTATGTGCTTAGATCCTCAAAACATGCATTCATAGACCCCAACAGTAATGATGAATTTCACTTTGGAAGAATTAGTGGGGAAGTAATTGACTTTCCTGATCATGTTCAAGGTATAAAATCACACATAGGGGAGCACATAGTCCATAAAATAAACAACTAAAAAAATTGATGCACATCAGGTGAATTTATTTTTTTGCAAAATAACCCTGATAGAAAATTTAACCTGAATCCTTAAATTGTGCAATCAGTATCTATTGCCCATGCTGCTATTTGTTATAAATGTTTTTACTTAGATAAACATTAAGTAATATTATTTTAATGAAGGTTCTGTGAGAATTTAAGATAAAAACCAATGAAAAATATTAGTGTGTACATGTGTGTATGTGTGAATGTATTCCTGAGTCCTTTGCCTCCTTCCATCCCAGGTCAAATCTTTAGCATGGCTGGTTTCAGCACAATCTTAGAACACACACCATTGCATTACAGATGGGAGAGAGAGCAGGGATAATCCACAGAAAGTACAAGAAGGTGAAGGCCACTTTCCTCTGGTTCACAATTTGGGGAGTAACCAGGACATTTTAATAAGGGCCTTGAAAAACAACCAAATTATGATATTTTACCATCCAATTCTTCATGAAGGAAAGAAAAGGGTTCCATGATTCTAGGATTTAGGAGGCTTCTAGGCAGAAAAAATAATTCTCACACCCTATTTTAAATGACAAGAGAAAAATCCTTCTCTTTTTATTAAATTTACGCACAGAAGAAGGTGAGGAAAAAAAAAAAAAAAAGAAAAAAAGCCAGCCTAAGTGATAAAATACAAGATAGATATATTCACAATATGATGAAATTTAATTGGCACTAAAAGAAAGAAAATGTTATTGTTGGAGAGATAAAGACGATTTGTAAATCATGAACCTGGAACAGGTTTGGTAGTAAGGCAGGACAGAAATTTTTGTCTATATTGTTCCTTCTTTCTAAGATAAAGCAATTGTTGTCTTCTTCTAATTAGGCTGGTTGCTCCTACCTCAGTGTCATGGGTCATGGTCTAGAAAAGTGAGTGTGAGTGACTTGAAGGAATGATCCACCTCTGAAGGGTTGCTTGCGTAAGGATAGATGAGGAGATATGAATCTTTTAAGTTCTGTATGACCAAGAGTATCTTCATTATGACCATATTATATGTACACAGGACTATAAAGTCATAACTCTTCAAACCTAAGCACTGGGGATTAAAGATTTACTGTCTTAAAAGATAAAAAAAGAAAAGAAATCAAAAAGTGCATCTAAGAAAACATACCTATATGCATATTTTCTAAGATGGGGTGGATTTTCTAAAAATGGCATAAAAAGTATAAACATTAAAAAAAAAAAAAAAAACCACCACAGCTAAACACTGAATAATTGTCCATGGGTCAAAACTAAAAGGGAATGTAAAAGTGGGAAAAATGACATCCAACATAACAAAGTATTAATACCCTTTTCTATGAAAACAAAGCTCAACATCAGATCAATATAAAGATTAAGACTTCAAAAAAGCCTAGAGCTAGGATACATATAGATAATTTCCCAGAGAATACAGACCTAGTATATGAAAATCTGTGATATAATTTTAGTCATTAAAAATGCATATTAAAAAAAACACTATTTTCATTTAATGAAGCTAGATATTTTACCTTAGTCTTTAAAAATGAATATTGAAAAAAAGAGAGACAATTTTCATCTATCATAGTGTATATTTTTAAAAGAATTAACAACCAGTGTTTGACTAAGGGTTCTAGGGTATGGATAATCTGATACATTGTTCACTATTATTGGTATAATCTTTCTAAATGAAACTCTGTAAATGAGTTTCAGAAGCTATTAACATATTCACTTACAAAAACATTAAAGAAATAATTAAGGAAATGTAGAAAGACTTAGGTAAAACATTATACATATATATGTCATTTATTACATAGAAAATTGGAAATTGAAATATGGATTCTTTTTTTACAAATAACATTCAATTATTACCTGAGGACCTATATTCTTAGTAATTCATGCTTACTGGAATATATTAGGCCAACCACATTCACCTGGTAAGTTTTGAAGAAGTTTGAATTAGATGAGTTATACTGAAAATAAGATTATGATTGGAGCAAATATCTGGGCTCCAACCCTTGCTTTACCATTTACTCGATTTCTGGCTATAGGTGAGTTACTTAAGTTTTCATTGTCTCACATATCCATTAAAATAATAAAAAAAAAAACTACTTTGCTTTAGAGGATTGTTGAAAGAATTAAAAGGGATAACAACTGAAAAGTGCTTGGAAATGTACTCAGGATAAAAGAGTAAAAAAATGAACTTCTAAAAAGTTGCTATTTTAGAGCTAATCATTATCCTTACCAGACCCAAAATGCAAGTTTATTATCAAAACTTTAAAAGGAAAAATATCGAATTGAAAATAAAACAAAACTTTTCTTACACTGTGTTTTTTAGGAAACCAGTAATAAATTAAACAAAATACTTAAGAACTGGAAATTTGTACTATTATGGTCTATAAAATTGTATACAATTTTATGCTAACTTAGTTAATGTTTTGACATGATGACATTAAATATATCTAGTTATGATTATGTCAGTAATCCGCTGTAGAATATTAATTTGTATCCCAGTCATACTTTAATAATCAGGAAGAAAAGAAATAAACATTGCTTAAGATAGTTCCCTATGCTTATCCCCTACAAAAGCCTTCCTTATGCTTTCCTCATTTTGTAGTTTGATTAATATGAACACATTTATCTTGAGAATATTATCAATTAATCAATAGATAGGTATAGTCACATAAGAAGCATTGGAAATAGTTATTGTGTACAGAAAATAATGATATATTTTTCTAAAAACATCAGATGTTTTAAGTCTGCTGCTCTGAATTTCTCTTTTTTTAATCTACTTTCCTTTAGATGTGGACAACAGATAAAGTGAAATTAGTTCTGTTAAAAAATTGTATGATGGGGATAAAGAGGTTTTATATAGAACAAATAAAATTTTCATTGAGGATTGCCAAATTTTTTTGCTTTACTTTCCCCTCACTGATTTATTAATCTATCCTCCACACTTAAGACTTCTCTAACTTCCCTTAGATATCTTTTCAGATCATGGAAGAGTATATTAATTTAACCAGATAAAATAAAACCAGATAAAATAATCTACATCTTAGGAATATAAATAATGAATTAACATATGTAGTTCTTTATTACATGAAACGCATTCTTTTAAAAATAATTATATAACAATTTGTTAAGATGTTAATAAGGATAAAAATTTAATTAAATAGGTTACTATGTTCCAATGACGGGCAAACTTAGGCAAACAGCAATCGTTAGTGGATTTATTGTTACCAAAATTCTATTTATGAATGATGAAAAATGTAAATACTTGAAATTGAATAAAGCTGAGTTAGTAATAAGTGTAGGTTTTTAGAATTTTTTCTTAGAAGTGATAACTTATAACAGATAATAGAAAAAAATTAAGTATTCATTTGGATGAAGAAATCCAGCATTGTAATAAAGGTTTCAGTTCCTTTATGTTTTAATTTCTTAGGCTGCTCCAGCAAATACCATGAAATGTGTGTTAATTTAAACAATGGGAATTTATTAGTTTCCAATTTTGAAGCCTGGGAAATGGCCAAATCGAGGCAACATCAAGGCAATGCTTTCTTCCCCCAAACCAGCAGCTGGTGATCTTTGGGTCCTCTGCCACATGGCATGGCACATAATGGCATCTACTGGTCAGCCTGTCCTTTCTCTTCCAGGTTTCCTTGATTTCTGCTTCTTGCTTCGTTGGCTTTATCTCTTTGTCTTGCTTCCCTTTATGAAGGACTCCAGTAATGGGATTAAGACCCATCCTGTATGAGTTGGGTCACACCTTAATTGAAGTAGCCTCATCAAAATGCCCTACTTTACAATGGGTTCACACCTACAGGAATGGATTAACCAAAAGAACATGTTTTTCTGGGGTACATACAGCTCCAAACCACTACAATTTTGTAAAATTCTACATCAATATAACCAGTACTCTTGGCAATTACCTTTCACTTTTAAAAATGCCTGGCTATAAAGAAATGGGAATATGAAAATTTAGTTTTCAGTTGATAAACCCAAAATATAGTTCTCATTGACTAAGAGTTTCTTTTTTATTATACAATAATTCTGCCCTAACACTGATTGTAAATACTCAAATATATTTAAAATTTACCATATAATATGTGGACTGACTTAAAAAATACAGTACTTGTCTAACATACTTTCTCCAAAGTGAAGAAAAGCTTTTAATTGGCAAAACATATTTTAGTTAATGTTCTGATGTGATTGCATAATATATTTAAAGCCATGAAGCAAATGCTAACCATATAAAATAGACACAATTAGGGCTAAAGTAGATAGATGCCTTTGTGTGGAAGTTTAAAGATCCATGAATCAAAAATCTGAAGGACAGATTTAAATATAGCAGCAAACAGCAGCATTTACAAATTGTGCTGATTTTTCTGAGCCAGCGACAAAATTTAAATTTAGCCTTTTATAATCCTAATGAGAACAGTCCCTTAAGGACTAACATATAACAATGTAAATATCAACCTTGCCTGCTTTGGTTGCCATAGCATATTTATGCTGGATGGCTAAAAAAAATACTAAGTGGATGTTTGCTTGGCTTAGAGTGAAATCAATGCAGATTTAATAAAATTGCAATTGAGTTTATCAGAGCTACAAAGAATTTTGGCAAATAATTTCATGAAAATTAACAACATTTAAAAATGTTTTTTAATATGACTTCAATTCATTGGGCTAAAGTTTAGACAAAAAATGTATTTTCTTGACATTTATAGACTCATCATGTGGTGAACTAAGATGGTCACACATTCTTTGACTGTCTTTCTATCAAGAGATAAAGTCTATTTCCCCTCCCTTGGGGCTGGACTGTATTGATTTGTCTTATAGATTAGGGCAGAAATGACAACATTCCAGCTCTGGATCTACCCTTGAGGTGACTGGCAGTTCCCATCTTGGCTTCTTGTATTGTAAGGTACATAAAGAAGTCTGACAATTCTGCTGGAGGGATCACAAGCCTCTTCCTGAGACTAGAGTTAGAAGGAGAGGGGCACAGTTGAGCACAGCCTTCCTGCTGTCCCCACCAAGTCACCATACATGAGCATGAAGCTCTATGCACCCTCTTTCATATCCTATTAGCCCAACTGACAGCTGACTACAATCAAATGTCTCTAATCACCGTGAGGACTAGATGAAATCACCCAGCCAAGCCCTATCTGAATCCGACACTCACAAAATTGTGAGATATGATGAAATGATGGTTGTTGTTTTAAGCCACTACGTTTTGAGGTAGTTTATTTCCACAGCAATAACTACGCAGATATCACAGGTTCTTAGAATTAAGATATTATGCAGCAATTTCACGAGTATTCTAATACTGATGCTTATCCATTCCTTTTGACAGAGTATATGTGTATATACATTTTTTTTTTTTAAGGAGTTATTTATTTATTTACTTTTATCCATTTTTACACCCCTTCCCCCTCCCCCCCCGTTTTTGCTGTTTCTGTGTCCATTCGCTGGGCAACTCTGTGTCCATTTTCTGCCCTCTCTTCTCATCCTTCTCCTCCTGTCTTCACTGGGATTCAATCCTTGGAATCTCTGATGTAGGAGAGAGGCATCCTGCCCGCGCAACCTTAGTTGCTGATTTTTCGGTGCGTCTCATCTTGCCTCTCCCTTGTGTCACTCTCCTATTATGTCATCATCTTGCTGTGTGGCTCGCGGGAACTGGTGGTGCGCCCGCGCACAAGGCCTGGCGGCCCACGCACCTTCTATATATTTTTAAAATTTTTACCAGGAGGTCCCGGGGATTGAACCCAGGTCCCTCCATATGGGAGATGGACGCCAACCAGATATAGCCCCCTGCTATATCTCTTAAGGTTGACCAGAGATACCTAGAGTTACAGTCTTTTCCCATACAGGATGGACATATAATAAATCAGGCTTAGTTTATCACCAGCATTCTAAAAACCAGACCTAGGGAGGAAAACGAGGTCTGGGGACACATGCATGGTTTCTAATATAGCGAATGTTTAGCCCACCTTGATTATCACAGAATCAGGACAGTGAGAATATTCGCAATGTATATACATTTTGAAAAGAAGTGTGGCAAAATGTGAAATGTTTCCAGGGCCATGAAAATGTTCCTATACTTTGCCTAAAAAATACTGTGTGGGGAATTTTCCCTTAAGGAAAGTAAAACAAGCAAAAATATATAAATATTTTCAAGCTTACTTATTAAATGAAAGGTGATGATGATAGTAAAAAATAGTTATAATTAAAGGAATTGTGCTGGGAAGCGGCTGTGGCTCAATCAGTAGGGCTCCTGTTTACCATATGGGAGGCCCTGGGTTCGGTTCCTGGGGCCTCCTGGTGAAGGCAAGCCCGCCCGCACAGCGTGGTTAGCTGACCCAGCGAGCACAAGCAGCAAGGGGGGGATAAATGAATAAATAAATAAAATCTTTAAAAAAAATAATAAATAAAGGAATTGTGCTAAGTCATACACACCAATGTTATGTGTTAATAAAATAATTTTGAAGACATTGTATGAAAAACATTTATGCATATAGCATAAAGCAGGAAAGTAGACTGCACACTGACAAAACAGCTAGCATTTAATGTTTTATGAATGAATGAATGAATGAATGAATGAATAAACAAATGAAAATCTGGAGTTTCTCATGTTACCATTGATTTAGAAATCAATGTTGAAATTTGTATACATAGCATATAGATTATATAGCAACACTTTTCTATCTTTCATAAATGATTTGTAATTCATTGAAATCTGTGTTAAGATATGGAATGCCCTTTATGCCAAGTTGTTTGATTTGTACGTTATTTCCTGTTTGTTGGAGATCCATTTCTGAATGCTCTTTACATGTTGGCCAACTTTTTAATCTATTATCTATTCCCTATCAACATTTTTTCAAGGTACTCCAAAAGAATGAATCATTATTCAAGTGATGTGACTCCCCCTTTCCCATTTAAGAAATGCTAGACAGTTAAAGAAGAAGACAAAAAATAATTCTTTTTCTTGTGAGTTATATCCACATAGGATAGCTTTAAGCCAACTTTATATGGTAATTTTATTATAGCATAGCATTTCAAAAAAATCTGCTAACCAAAGCAAAACAAGACAAAACAAACAAAAAGGAGTGAACAATTCTTAAGTCAACATGTAAAAATAGTTTTCATCAAATTAATAGCTGCACTGGTTGAACTGGTGTTTTCTGGAAATGTTTGCATAGCTTTAAAAAAAAGTTGACTTTACGTCACATGCCATATAATTTAGTCATTTCAATTGTACAAATCAATGGATTTTAGGATAATATCAAGTTGTATAGCCAGCGCCACAATTTTAGAATATTTTAGAATATTCATCACCTCCCACCCCCAAAAAAAATTCATTACCAGTTATTCCCTATTTCTTCCCAACACTCCTAATCCTCAGCAAACACAAATCTACTTTATATCACAATAAATTTGCCTACCGTGGATATTGCATATAAATGGAATCATTAAATGTGTGCTTTTTTGTGATTGACTTCTTTCACTTAACGTTAAGTTTTTAAGGTTCATTTATGTGGTAGCATGTATCAGTACTTCATTCCTTTTCACTGCCAAATACTATTTCATTGACTGGATAGATCACCTTTTATTCATGCATTCATCAGTTGATGGAAATTTGGGTTGTTTCCACTTTTTAGATATTATGAATAATTAATGCAGCTATGAGTAACGGTGTACACATTTTTGCATGAAGGTATGTTTTCCTTTCTTTAGGGTATATATTAAGAGTAGAACAGCTTGGTCATATGGCAACTCTCAGCAACTGCCAGTTTTCCAGTGTAGTTGCACCACTTTCTATTCCCATCAGCAATGAATGAAGTTTCCAATTTCTTCACATTGTTATTAATACTTGTTATTATGTATCTATTTTAAAATAGCTATCTAAGTGGATGTGAAATGTTCACAGATTGTAATTTTTATTCCAAATTCCTTAATTGCAAACTATATTGCATATCTTTTCATGTGCTTATTTGCTATTGTATATCATCTTTAGAGATAATGTCTGTTCAGATCCTTTGCCCATTTTTATATTGGGTTATCTGTCTTCTAAATTGAATTGTAAGTGCTCTTTATATTTTCTTGATATAAATTCTTTATCAGTTATATGATTTGCACATATTTTCTCCCATTCTTTGTACTGTCTTTTCACTTTCTTGATGGTATTCTTAGAAGTACACAAGCTTTTAATTTTGATGAAGTCCTATTTTTTATTTCTTTTGCCACTTTTGTACTATACATTTGAAGAAAGGATTATGATCAATACTTTGGGTGAAAATATTTACACCTAGAAGCCATGGATTCCCTGTCCATAGAGCACAGGGCTGAGCACATGACTCTAATCCTCCAGCATCTATCCCAGCCTTAATCACATACCAGAGCCTCCAGGCAGCTGTAGACTCATAGTACCTCTATGGGATTATGAAGCAAAGAGAAGACAAAGACTCTAATCCTTAAAAAATGTGACATGTCTTTCAGGTGAGAAAGTAGAAACATAGGATACTCCTTTGTGAAACCTGAATTGTATTTTTAACAGTAGATACATGGAATTTGGGTTACATACATTAAGTTGCTGGGCGTACTAGTTTTCTTTCCTGTTGTATGACATGAAAAGTGTCAATAAATCTTGACTCAGTCACTTTCTATGAAAGCACTGTATGCCATCATTAGCTAATTCATATATGTAATGATGTTTACTATGAATCAAACAACTAATTCTTAATATTCCAAAATGAGCCTCCTGGAAAGCCAGATAGCTCCCTAAACTATCCCTATTTTAAATATCCTTTCAAACACCATCATTTACCTCTTCCAATTTCATTATTTCAAAGGTACTTTCTTTGTTTTATAGGTTAGACATTTTTGTCTACATAGTAACCAATTGATTAGAGACTTCAAAATTGCTCTGCTTTGAAGTCTGAAATTGGCAACATCTTGAATTTTCAAATAATATATTATCTTGATATCAAGTTAAATATTTACTTACATTGATGGATTTGGTACATATTTCCATTTATTTCGGACTTATTTTAGTCAATTCTTATCAAGTATTTTCATGATTTTTCAGCAGTTTTCAAATATGATGGTGTATCATATTTGTATCATGATGCTTTTACACTGTTTCTAAAACATTTTAAAACTAATTTGCTCTATGCAACCTGGAAGATTTCTTGTTAAAAATAATTATATGACCAATTTCTCTCAGTTCATTAGAAACTGCTTCTTATATTCAATAATAAATGAGAAAAAAGGTAATGTTCTGAATTTCCCTTGGTGGAACAGAGGAAAACCATTCAGTTATCATACAGGAGTACATCTTTTATTTTCCCCATCAACTCTGGCTTATGAAAATTACCAGCTTCCAAGAGTTAATTACTACAAGGATAGGCTTCTCTTTCATTTTTTATCTGTTCATTTTTAAACAATCTTAGTTCTAGGCAGCTTATCCATGTGAAAAGAATTGGTATTAGTATTATCAATCTGCTTTGAAAGAAACCAGACTGATGTCTAAAATTTAAAAGGTCTGATTCACCCCAAATCCTCTCTGAAATTGCCATTTATTTCTTTTCTCTGTGACTGGTATTTTGTTTTTGCTACTGAAAGCTAGCATGTATATTTAACAAAGTCTGTACTCTCAAGCCCACGCTCAAACACGCATACACGTTTTTATAAGAAGAGAGATATTTTATATGTAAATAAATAAATACTTGCATTTAACACAATCCATGGCTTCCTTTAAAGAAATAAAATTTTCAATATAATTATCCAAATGGCCATAAGTGTCTTAGGTCAAAAACTTATACGTTACTTCTATTTGTGTGGTATATTTCTTTCCCTTATGTTCCACCTGTAATTCTCTCTTGATTTATTAAAAGACATATAGCAACTTTAGAATGAAGCCTAATAAATTTGTCCCTTTAAATTATAATGACAAAGAGATCAATATAGCTCATTTCACAAGTCAAATGAGCTAGCTTTCCGAGAACAATTAAGCTCAATAATTATTGTTAAACTACAAGATTCCTAGTAGATAATATATTAAATCTGTAAGCAAGGGGTCTGAGGATTCCACACAATTAGTAGATTCAAGTGAATATTCATGTGTCTTTTTTGATAGGTTAGGTACTAGAGTAATTAAGCATCTCAGTCTTTAGGCACTTAAAAGGCATTGGTGGCATAATGAGTAAATAATATATGGTATATCTCTTATTGTCTGTCAGGAAAATGTTAATTCACTTAGGAAATGGTTTACTGATAAATTCAGAAGAAAAAGTTATTTCTGTTGTTATTATTTTGGTGTCAACATCTTCCTTTGGATAGCTCACTCTGAATTCTTCTGCCATCAGACTATCTGAGGAACTGATTAGAATAAACCCGGAAGAAGGTGTTCAGAATGACTAAGAGGATAGAAACCACGATACGAGAAAGATTAAGAGACAGCAATCAGCCTAAAAGAATGTGACCATTAGAACTGCCCACTGTTTGAAGGCATGGATCTTGGAAGTGACAAGTGACCTCAGTGGGGGAAATGCAATAATTACCTGAAGGCAAATGTTCTTTCTGAGGATGCTAGAGCTGCCTAGAATGGGAGGAGCAATGTGGCAACAGCCAGTGCCTGGATGTATGCAAGCAGATCCTTGAGAAAGGTATTTTATATTGGTATCTACCTGGATGACCTCTATTAGACCAGAATTCCAAACATTTGTTTTTTACTTTGGCAGCAGCACAAACAACCTTAGATTTATTCATGATTTGTTGAATTCCTGATGGAAGCACTGTTGGGAGCAAAAACTTAATTGTGTTACTACTTCTAGAAGCTGAAAACATTGATAAAAGACAAGTCTTGAACTCATAAAACAAATAAATATAAATTTAATGAAATAACCCAGAAACATTTAAGTAGCAGATTAAAATTTTCATGAAATTAAGGACTTCTGATTTTGTTTACTGTTGTAACTTGGGGTTCCTGATGCTGAGTACATCCTTTCTTTATTTAACAAATTATTATTTTGTGTCAGACACTGTTTTAAATCCATTAGAAACCATAACTGCTCACTAAATCCTCTTAGCAATCCACTCAGGTGTGTACTATAATTATCTATTTTACATATGAGGATACTGAGGCACAGCAAGGTTAAGTGACTTTTCCAAGATCACATGCAGAACAGGATTTAAATCTAGCAGTCTGACCCAAAGTCAATTATCTCACCAGCCACCTAAGCTGTCGCTTAATTCATAGTAATCAAATTTGTTTGTAATTGGAAGTCAGCCCAAATGTAATAAAGAGAGAAAGATCTTTGTTTGGGTGGTATAGCAGTTTGATATTGTTTATGAATTCTAAAAATAGATATTGGATTATGTTTGTAAACTGGTTTGTTCCTCTGGGTGTGATTAAATTATGATTAGGGCTTTAACTGGGCACATCAGTAGGATGTTGAGTCCTCACCCCCTTGGTGGGCTGGGACTCATGGCAAAAATGACAGGGCAGAGCAAGGAGTTGGAGTTTTAATACTGGAGCCCAAGGAAGTAAATACACAGAGAAATAGATATGTGAGGAAAGAGAGAAGGCTCCATTAGACATGGCAGAGGCCCCAGGAAGAGGGACGAGATGTTTGCCTGATAGTTTATAGCTGGCCTTGTGGAGAGAGCAGAGCAACTGAGCCCTGGGAGAGAGACGAGATTTATCCCAGCCTACAGCTGATATTGGAAGAAGCTGGGACCTTAAGAGGAAGAGGAAACCTGAACGCTTGCAGACTTCAGCAGCCATCTTGCTCCAACATGTGGCAACAGACTTTGGTGAGGGAAGTAACTTACGCTTTATGGCCTGGTAACTGTAAGCTTCTACCCCAAATAAATACCCTTTGTAAAAGCCAACAGAATTCTGGTATTTTGCATCAGTACCCTTTGGATGATTAATATAAGTGGTAAGCTAGGTAAAGGAAAAGCAACTTGAAATTCAGGGGAATTTAAGCAGGAAAAGTATAGCCAAAATAGAAAGAACATAAAAGAAAACATTCCTTCACATACTAATTGAGCAACTAAAGTAAGCATGTAATGTTTGAATCACTGGAATATATGAAGAAGATTAAGATCAGTTCCTGCCTCTAAGGAAGAAGTATGTTATGGAAAGATATTAGAATTGGATTTGGACAGGTCTTCATTAAAGAAATCTGTCTTTCACTGACTGTCCCTGGGGGAAGTCATTAAATCTCCCTGAGTTTCAATATAGCATGGTGCCTGGTACAGTTTCTCACACAAAAGGCATACAACAAATGTAATGATTTGGACCTTTTCTCTTGCTTCACAGGAGTAGGATGAACACTAAATGAGATTATGCATGCAAATTATGGAAAAAGGTATGTGACACTCAGCAAGAACACAATGAATGTTTTCCACTTTCTTCTTTCAAGTACTCAAAACCTACTTAAGAGAAAAAAATGGTGAGGCAAAAAATAATTCAGATCAGTCAATGTGGCAGTTGGATTATATATGATAGATTTATGTTGGAGAATAATGGGATAAGTATTTACATAAGAGAGACGGACTATTTTACAAACGACTTAGAAAGACTCTAAAGAATAAATATGTAAGTTATCAAGGAAAGTTATTGGAAATTATAGAACAGGAATATAACAAAGTAGAAAAAGTCAGATAAACTGATTAATCTGGTAGTAGTATACAGAATGAATTGAATCTGGTATAAACTGGACAAATGAGAACTAGTTAGGAACTTATTGAAGAAAACCCAAAGTGAATTGATTAGGTCATTGGTCTTGGGTCTATAAAAAGCAAAAAATGAAACAAGCAAACCAAATAAAACCCAAACAAAACTAAACAAAAATTCAAGAGGAAAGATTGCAATGTATTGCCCTAATTACTGAATGATGTCAAACACCTGACTTTCAAAAATGAAGAAACATAGGTACCACATGCATGTGGAGCATACGTAATGTTGCAAGGTGTGACAGAATAAACACTGAGGCTGGTGTGAAAAATAGCAACCAGGTTTGGAATCCAACTCTGCCACATAACTCATTTTGCCTGGATAGTATTCTTGACTTCTCTGAGCTTTAGTTTTCGTATTTATTTACATGAGAGAAATTATTTCACATGATTTTCATGAGAAAGAGGTGAGTGGAATAACATTAAAGTACACTCAACATAGTCTAGCACATAGCATTTAATGAATGTTTGTGGTTTGTATTTCATTTTTTTGAAATAGAAATACTTTTAAAACAAGGTCAGCCCAATGTGAACTAATGAGAAAAATTTCCCCATATTTATATGGTAAAAAATTTTTTTGAAAAACAAACAAAATTAAATGTTCACTCCTTTACAGAAACTGTTCATTGGATCCTTAGTTTCACAAAAGAGAAAAAAAGGATGCACACTATAAATTACTTGCTGTAAGTGTAAGTTAGAAAGATTCTACTACCTTGCTCAAAATCAGAATAAAGTGTATTTCTTTCCTATTACTTGTAATTGTTTTACTTTGGAATAGGACATCCAAAAAGAAAGTATCTAGAATCGGGAAGAATCTGGCAACACTTAACTATGACAAAGAGTTATAGTTTTTTTTTTTTTTTAAAGTCAAGATAATTATCTGGGAAAAGAAAAAAGTCTGGAAGAGTGAGTAGAAATAATAGGGAGAAAATATTTATTATTATATTTTCTTTAATTTATGTTTTTATGATACTTCTGCTTTATCTTTCTTTAATAAAAGGGATAGTAAATATTTTTCTGTTTGTGTGTATTGCTTATTTATATCTTATGCCCATTTATCCTATACCTCATTTATTTTCAATATCCACAATATATATAATACATATAAAAATCCTGAAAGTGGTAGTATTTACATGACCTTATACTTTAGCATATGGCATTAATGTCTCTAAAATAGCTATTTTATGAATTCATTGTTTAATTTAAAAAAGGGTAATTATAGATATGTATCTCAAAAATTAGGTTAATATATTATTATACTGGATTATTTTGGGGGGAAATTGGAGATTATTTGAATTCAGTCATTTATTATTTGAAATGCACTGATTTTAAAAAGGTTATTTGAAAAAGTTCACTTTTTCTTGACTAAGACTTTCTGAATATAGTATTGGTTTTGAATCTTTTTTTGTTACAGTTAATATTCATTCTCAAAGGAACACTGAACAGGAAACTAGTTTCCAAATGAATACATGGGGAATTGTTTGCTAAAGTGATAATCTATTAATTAGAAATGCCTGATTAATATGTAGAGGGAGATGTCCCCTTGTCCAACTTCAAGTGCAATTTCCCTTAATCTTGCCCAAAGTTACACTTTCTAGATTTTTTAGAGACTTAGAGAGTCTGAGGGGTCCAAAAAATGGGTAATTTTGGAACAGCCTTGGAGTCTGACTCCACTTTAGGTCTATTCAAGGATCTAAGTACAATACTTGAGTTTATCCAATGATAAATATGACCTTTGGTTTAGACCTGATTTTGAATTATTCTCTGAACTGGAAATCACCTACTTTCCATTGGGATAGATTATACAGACATATTAAAAGCAAAACTTGAGCCAGAACGATGGGCCTTATGTATTGACAAGAGAAAGGGTCCTAATTTTTAAGACATTTCAAACCCTAGGAGTTTGTGAGGTCCTTAAGCAACAGAGGAAAGGCAAACTGTTCTTCTAACTCCCAAAGTCTAATTTTCAGTAAATTTGAAAAACAATTGTAGCTGTATTTAATTAAATTGCTATTTACCTTGTCCATACTGTTATGCCTGACTATAAGTTACCACAAGGAATACAGATGTGAGAGAGTTCCTGCTCCAAAAGAGCTTACAATCAAGGGAAGACAACCACTAAGAAGGTAGTAGTAAGCATTAGGGTTTGATGGGCTAGGAAATATGATGCTGAGTCACTTAATCTAGTTTAGGGTTAGAAAAAGCCTCCTTGAAAAGAAAACAACATGTGGTTCAAATAAAGTTGTGAGGTACCACCTAACCCCTTGAAGATTTAGAATGCCCAATAAGTTAAAAACTCCTTAAATCCTATATAAAAGAAACTTGTTTAACATAGCATCTTCCATACCTTTTCCTCTGGGAAATACTCATTATCATTTTGAGTAAACACAGGAACACGAGTACAGCATATATGAAGACATGGTTCTTGTGAAGCCCTGCTCCTTAATCATTAGATGATCTTGGACAAGTTGTAAATTGATGGAAATAATACCTGCTCTGACAATCTCTCTCAGTGTGTATATGGTATATTTGACATTCAGAATGGATTATTTCTAATACCTTCCTCTATACAACAAAATTATTGGCAGTAATACTCATGAAATGGGAAAAATAGTTTCCAAGTGGCCCCACAGAATGACTGAATTGAAGTAACTCAAGTTCTTTTTTTTTTTTTTTTAATTCTTTACCCTCGATGAGCTGCTACTGTTTAGTTGTTTATCTTAAATTAAGTTTTAAATGAAGGAATGTTTATGATCATAGGAGTCTGAATCATGAACCACACCTAAAGTGAATTTAAACATTTCTGAAATTTTCCATCCCTAATCTTGAAATAAACACATGTAGCTAAATCTGCATTTAGCTGAGTTTGAGTGGGCTGGTGTTCTGACTTTGTAACTGGGAGGTCTTTGCATTAACTTACATATCATACAATGTTTACAAAAGGATAAGCAATTAAAATGTGTGAAATTTTTTTCTTCTCTATATATTATTAAAATGCAATGGAGTTTGAATAACTTTTAAAACAATTCCTCAGTAATGCACTAAACTACAATGTGCCAGTAAGAGAAGCAGTTACAATCACATGGCAATTGATTAGAATTGAGCCCAATAAAATAATTTTGGGAAGTGATTTTAGGGGAATATTTTACTTTTGATATTGTTTAAAATTGCCAGGATATAGTGATAATAGAAAGTAGGCCGATTTTTCAATGATTTTTAAAACTGTTTTTAAGTTCTTTCCAGAAAAACTCTTAATGCTTGCACCTGGATGGACCATTCACCTGGCCCTCCCTTTGAGAGTCCCTGGTTTCAACAAAACATTTAAAAAGCCAAGAGACACAACATAAGTGAGAATTCACTCCTAAACTCTCAAGCACAGCCTAACAGTAAGGTATGATTACCAGTTCAAAATCCTGAAATTAGAGTTTACTCAAGAGCTTGCCCCTTCAGTAGAAAGTTTCTCAGATATCTTTTGAACTATCAATGTTGTTGGAGTACTAGTGAATCCTATGGATTTTCTTTTTGGGATATTATTTTTGTGCATAAAATCAAATACAGAGTGATTGAAATTCACTAAGGAAAACATTTTTTTTAAGCTCATGATATGGCAAATTAACACACTCCTTTACTAAAATACTAATGATAATATCAAGTGGTAGAACATCAAATTACCATAATTTTGACATACTGAGGAAAGCAAATGATATTTTGAGATATCTAGAGCAACTGAAATATAATTTATAAAAAATCAGTGATTTTTATCGGTGAAAAAAACCACAAGTCCTGCTACTACTACTGTGGTATACTGTTGCATTCCTAATTTGAAAAAAAATGCTAAATTTTAATATAGGTTAGTGGAAATAAAGATGTAGCATTTCCATGCAAATTCACAAGTTCCCTGAATTTGATCGGCAGATGTTTTTGAGGATCTGTAAATCACCCTGTGCAGTATATATATGGGCTTAAAAACCTTAACTTTCAATCTCAATGACTGAATCTACTCTTTTACTTAGGAAATTCCCACTAACAAGCTTGTAATTCTCCCATTTCTTAAATAGTGAACTTAGGCACAACAAGGATTTATGAGTGGTAAGCTCTAAGTCCTGGCACATTATTTTTTCCTCCCTTATTAGATGTAGATGAAAGAACGCTTATGATATGCAAGTGCATGCTTTTTAAAAACATGATTTATAAAGTACTGAAAAATTGAAAGCCCAACTGGTGGGAAAGACCACAAGGATGAACATGTTATATATTTACCAGTTGATATGTGTGAGAAAACAAGCTGCTTTCAGTAGATTTTACCATATGATTTGGTTATAGTTTTTGAATTATAATTTGAAATTTTAAAGGTAAATGATATATATAATATTTTAATTAATATAAGAAGGTAATTTTAAAATATACATTTCTTAAAACTCAAGTTTAGGTGCATTGTATCATTGCTATACAAGGAACATAAATGGTTATATATCAGTTTAAGACCCTTGGTTTCCTTACTGATTATCTGGTATATTCTTGTACAAAGGCCTATGTACCATTTTAATATTAAAGAGTATAAATTGTGAACACATTAACAAGTGCTTCTCCTCTTGAATTTTGTATATATTATAACCTTTCTCCTTAAGTTCATTGTAGTTCACTACATGTCATAACCTTACTCTTTATGTTTGCTGTAACTCAGTGTACTGTGTGATCAGAAAGTAAAAGCAAATGGAGGCACTGAATATGGCTGCAAAGAATCTAGGATCTATATAAGAAATCAAGTGAAAACCTGAAATTTAAATTTTGATTAGGAAAGCTCAGGTACAACACAACCAACTTGGAGTGTTAGGGAACACCTTGATATTCTTATGGGGCGAGAACTAATAAAGTTGTGCCTGATTCTACACAAAAAGTACTCCTCAATAACCAACAATTTAGCTGACTGGGCACTATTCAGTGCAGAGCCAAGAGAAACCATACTTATCTGTTAAGTTTGTCAAAATGGGGATCTGTTACTGAACAACAAGGCTGGAATATTTCAAAATGTATGGTTTGAATGCCCCCTTGCCCACGCAACTCCAATTCCTCACTCATCAATTGAGAGGAACCTACCTCTCCAATCCCATTTGCTACTCCCAATTTGCCAAAACCCCTAAGCTTCTCAGTGGTGTTATTTAACTTTCTCAGAATGTAGTATGTACTTCAAGTTTTATATCCTTTTACTTTTTCTCTTTATTTCAACCTACCCATCTCACCAGAGACAGATGAAATGTCCATTTCATTTCAAATGTAACCTTTCTTTGGGACCCCTTCCTCATTAATCTCTCTTACTCCCTCTTCAGCACCCAGGAAGCTTTGCTTAGTACGTTATTACAGCCTTTCTCTGATCCATGCATGACTGTATTCCAATAACACATCTTTGAGATTTTGAGCACTAGGTATAAAATGGAGAAACTGAATTATTTTTATTGTTGTCAATAAACTTAAAAAAATATAGTAGGAGTTAGAAGAAATTAAAAATGCAATCTTTGATAATGAGTATTAAAGTGGGAAAAATTCAGGGTGCATTAGAAGCATGTAAGAAGAGGATCTTGTGTTGTTTTGCTTAAATGTGTTTTATTTCCTTTCTTTTCTAATATTAAGATTATATTTAGAGAGTATTGGGAATATGGTGGAGTAGGGAGCTCACAATTCAGTCCTTACACCAGAACAACTATTAAACAGGCAGGAACTCTCTGAAACAACTATTATGAAATTCGGGAGGCCTGTAGAACTCTATATGGCATCCAGGAAGAGGCTGGTAAATTATGATAGACTAGTAAATTGCTCACTCCCTTTGGTGGTTACTGGTGCCCATCCCCTTCTCATGTGCAGGTCCCCATGGGGTCCGGTCCATGGCTAGCTCACTGGTGACAAAAAGGGATGTAAAATCCTCTTACCCAAACCAGGGGTGGGTACAGCCGATTATCACTAATCATAGCTTTAAATTAGCAACTTCGGATTGTTGGAGGCCATGCTCTGAGGGTGGCCACTGTTGTAACCCACCCCAGAAAAAGGCAGTGATGGAGACTCAAAAATGCTATGTTTCCTCAAGGCTGCAGGGGATAGTTAGTTGAAGAGCTGCCTTTGTTGGGCAGGTTAAGAAAGCTCAGCTTTGGAGAACAATGAAAGAAGCTCTTAGGGCCCTTGTGATCCCCTTCCCAGGGCAATATGGAGCTGGTCTGTGTGCAATTCATGGGTGCCTGGACCTGTTCCGGCTAGTTAAGAATGAATTAAAAGATTCTTTTCCAGTATAACCCTTTCCCAGAATTTGATCTCCAGGCAAAAGCAGCTTGAGACAATGAAAGGATTTTGAGAAGCTACAGAGGCAGACAGAGGAGGAAAAGGCTTGCTTGCATTAAACATGAAGGAGACGGAGGTCCATTGCCGAGGAAATAGAGGGGATATTTAAACTCCTATAAACTATCAAACACAAGCACAGTACAAGACACAGGGCCAGAAAACACAAGGAGAACACTGTATACTGCATTCATCTTGGGCAGACAATCATGATAGGAGGGCTGAATCTCAAGAAAATCTCTGTCTTATCATCAGCTAGTTATAAATCAAGAAACAGACATCGCAGGGAATAAATCCCAGAGTTAACATTTTTAAATATTAAATTATACCTTGTAAAACAAGAGATAAAGGCAAATAAAGAAACAAAAATTGAAGGCCGATCAAAAGAAAGAGTGTAAAAAAAAAACACCAGAAAACATCAATGAAGAAGATCAGAATGTGGACTTATCAAACAGAGACATAAAAAAATGATCTAGAAACTGCTCAAGAAGATGAAGGAAAATACAGAGAAAGAGCCATAAGATATTATGAAAACAAGGAATGAGCAATATGAGAAACTTAACAAAGGGATGGACATTTTTAAAAGGAACATTTTTGAAGAACACAATAACTTAAATGAAACATTCTCAGGAGGGTTTCAGTACCAGATTGGAGCTAGCATAAGAAAGAAACAATGACAATTGAAATGAAACAGGCTGAGAAGCAGAAAGAAAACAGAATTACAAAGAGCAAAATTAGCCTAAGAGAATTCTGGGACACCATCAAGCATACTAAACTATGCATTAGGAGAGCCCCACAAGGATGAGAAAGAGAAAATGGGCAGAAGAAATATTCAATGAAATACTAACAAAGAACTTCCCAAACATAGCAAAAGACATGAATATGCCATCCAAGAAGCCCAGAGAACACCAAGCAGTATAAAGTACACCCTGACATATATTGATCACACTAGTGAATGCAAAGGACAAGGAGAGAGTTCTGAAATCTGCAAGAAAAAGCAACATATTATTTGTAAAAGAGAGTCCCAATAAGATTAAGTGATGAATTCTCATCAGAAATCATGGAGGCAAGAAGGCAGTGAATTTAAATACTTATAGTACTGAAAGAGAATAACTGCCAACCAGGAATTTTATTTTTCTTTCCCAAATGAGGGAGAGATTAAGACATTCCCAAATAAGCAAAAGCTGTGGGAGTTCATCACCAATAGACCTGCCACACAAGCAATGCTAAAGGGAGTTCTTCAGACTAAAAGGAAATGACATGAGACAGTTGTTCACAGCATTATAAAGAAATATAATATCTGGTAACGGTAAACATTTGGGTAATTATAAATGCCAGTATTATTGTTTTGTATTGTTTGGTATGTAATTCCACTTCTTAATTACTACAGGTGCTAAAATGCAAATTCATGAAAACTAATGATAAATCTATGATTTTGGACATACAATGTACAATGATATAAGTGGTAACAAGTACAAAAAAAGGGCAGGGGGTCAGAAGGGTATGGGAAAAGTATATGTATATGTTACTGAAGTTAATTTGGCATCAAACCAAATATGACTGTTATATATTTAGGATATTAAAGTTGAATATCATGGTAACCATAAGGATATATATATATATATATATATGAAAAATATATCTATATAGAAAAAAGAAGGCACTCAACATGGTACAACAGAGAAAAATCAAATAAATATAAAAGAAAGCCTTAAAGGAAGAATTGAGGGACACAAAAGGTATGAGACTTACAAAGGCTAAATAGGAAAATGGCAGTAGTAAGTTCTAAATTATCACCAGTTACTTTAAACATAAATAGATTAACTCTCCAATCAAAAGGTAGAGATTGGAAAAAAAGTATAACCCAATGATATGCTGTTTGCTAGAGACTCGTCTTTAATAAAAGATACAAGTAGGTTGAAGGTGAAAGGATGGAAAAATATATGCCAGGCAAGTAGTAGCCAAAAGAGAGTGGGAATAGCTACCCTATTATCAGAAAAAATAAACTTTAAGGCAAAGGCAGTTATGAGGGCAAAAGATGGTCATTATGCACTGATAAAAGGGACAATTAACCAAGAAGATGTAACAATTATAAATATATATGTACCTAACAGCAGAGTCCCAAAATATATGAATCAAATACTGAAAGATTTGAAAGAAGAATTTGATTGTTCTACATTAATAGTAGGAGATTTTACACGCAACTTTCAATAATGGATAGGACATCTAATCAAAAGATCAATAAGGAAATACAAGACTTAAATGATACACTAAACCAACTACACCTAACAGACATGCATAGAACACTTTACCCAACAACAGACTATTCTTCTTGAGTGCACAAGAAAGAGTCTCCAGGATAGATCATATGTTAGGTCACAAAACAAGTCTCAATAAATCAAAAAATATGGAAATCATACAAGGTATATTATCTGACCACAAGAGAGTGAAGTTATAATAAATAACAGAGGGAAAAATGGAAAGTTCACAAATATGTGAAAATTAAACAATATACTAAAATTAAAAATGTAAAAAGAAAATCACAAGGGAAATTAATAAATATCTGTAGGCAAATGAAAATGGAAACACAACATACCAAAACCTATTGGATGAGGTTAAGGAATGCTGTGAAGAAAATTTATAGCTCTAAATGCTAACATTAGAAAAGAAGAGGACTTCTGGGAAGATGACATCAGAGTAGTTAGGCAGAGCTCGACTCTCTCACAAAAACAACAGAGGAAGGGCAAAAAACTGTATGAGGGAGCTGTTTTGGGGAACTGCAGAGAGTGCTGCACATCATCCAGGAGGACGAGGCCAGAAAGACAAAGAAGCCAAAATGAAAACCATGAGTTACTAGACCCCAGCCAGGAATGGCATCCTTCCCCCACCCTCAAGGCAAACAACCTGGGTAAAATGCATGGCTCACTGCAGCCAACTGAGAGGGGAACAGATGTCTTCTTCCCTGGGAAGAGGGTGGGTATGGCAAAGGGTGGAGAATGGTTTCTCTTCAGTGAGTTTGGCCAGCAGAGCCCACTTTGAAGCCTGGGTCTGGCCAGACCAGTATCACTGGCAAGTGGAGGTTGTAAAAGATACCTCTCTGGAAAGATTCTCAAAGAGTTCCATCTGCTTGCAGACTGGGAAATTTCAGGAAGAAAAAATGCTTTTTGGAGTCTCTCATTCATGTCCCAGACCCTTTGGATCTGATCTGTGCCCCATTAGTGGGTCCCTGTACCTATTTTGATAACTTAAGCTGGGCAATTTTAAGGACTCAGAATAAGTTGAACCAAAAATCAAAGAGCTGTGAAACAAAACCACTAAACAAGAGATTGAAACTGATGATCAGAGTAAATTTACCAACATAATCAGATGCCTAGATACCAGCAAAAGATTACAAGCAATACTAAGAAACAGGAAGAGATGGCCTAGCCAAAGGAACAAATGAAAAATACTGACTAAGACAACTAATCAATGATAATCATACAAATATCCTAAATCAGTTCAAGAAGTTGAAGGAAAATATGGCTAAAGAGATAAATGATATTAAGATGATACTAGGTAATCATAAAGAACAATTTGAAAGCCTGCAAAGAAAAATAACAGAGCTTATGGGAATGAAAGATGCAATGGATGAGACTAAATATACATTAGAGCAGGGGTTCTTAACCTTTTTTGTTCCACGGATCCCTTTGACAATCAGGTGAAATGAATACTACTGTAATTTATTTATTGCATACATTCATAAGTGAAAGAAATGCTAGATTTCAGTTAGAGGTCAGGGAAAATAAAGATAATAAATTGACTTTTTTCAATTCAAGCTCACAGACCCCTTGAAGTCTTTTGACAGACCCCTTGGGGGTCCATGGATCCCTGGTTAAAAACCCTTGCATTAGAGGCATGTAACAGGAAATTTGAAATGGCAAAAGAACAAATAAGTGAACTGAGAACAGATCATCTGAACTTGAAAAGACAGGAAAACAGACCAAAAAAAAAAAAAAAAAGATTGGAAAATAATTGAACAGGGTCTCAGGGAATTGCATGACAACATGAAATGCACAGACATATGCAGTTAGGTGTCCCAGAAGGAGAAGAGAATAGATAAGTGGCAGAAACTTCAGGAAGAAAAAATGCTTTTTGGAGTCTCTCATTCATGTCCCAGACCCTTTGGATCTGGGAAAATAATGACTGAAAACACCCCAACCCTTATGAAAGACATAATTATCAATATCCAAGAAGGACAACATACCCCAAACAGAATAATCTGAATAGACCTACTCGAAGACACCTACCATTCAGAATGACAAATACCAGAGATAAGAGAGGATTCTGAAAGCAGCAAGAGAAAAGCAATGTATCACATACAAGAGAAGCTCAAAAAGACTAAGTGTCAATCTCTCATCAGAAACCAGAGGCGAGAAGGCAGTATGATGTATTTAAGGTACTGAGATAGAAAAACTGCCAGCAAAGAATTCTTTTTTTTTTTTTTTTAAAGATTTTTTTTTTTTTTAATTTATTCATTTATCCCCCCCTTGCTGCTTGTGCTCACTGGGTCAGCCAACCACGCCGTGTGGGCGGGCCTGCCCTCACCAGGATGCCCCGGGAACCGAACCCGGGGCCTCCCATATGGCAAACGGGAGCCCTACTGATTGAGCCACAGCTGCTTCCCAGCGAAGAATTCTTTATCCAGCAAAACTGTCCTTCAAAAACAAGGGTGAGCTAAAATCTTCACAGACAAACAAAAACTGAGAAAATATGTTACTAGAAAAGAAGAAAGATTTCAAATCAGAGACCTAACCTCAAACCTAGAAGAATAAGAAAAAGATGAGCAAAGTAATCCTAAAGTCAGCAGAAGGAAGGAAATAAAAAAGATGAGAGATAAATAAAATAGAGAACAAGACCAATAATAATAATAATAATAATAATAATAATAAAGAAATGCAACAAAACCAAAAATTGTTTCTTTGAAAAGATCGATAAAATTGACAAACTTTTAGCCAGATAGATGAAGAAAAAGGGAGAGAGGACACAAATAACAAAAATGAGAAATGAAAAGGGGAACATTACTACTGACCCTACTAAAATAAAAAGGACTATAAGAGGATACTATGAATAAATGTATGTCAGTAAATTAGATAACCTAACTGAAATGGACAAATTCTTAGGAACACACAAACTACCAATGCTAGCTCAAGAAGAAATAGAAATCACAACAAACCAATTACTAGTAAAGAGATTGAATCGGTAAGCAAAAACCTCCCAACAAAGAAAAGTTCAGGCCCAGGTGGCTTCACAGGGCAATATACCAAACTTTCCAAGAAGACATGACTCCCATTCTGTGCAAACTCTTCCAAAAAATTGAAAAGGAGGGATCACTCTTCAATTCATTTCATGAGGCCAATATCATCCCCATACCAAAGTCAGATAGACACCATAAGAAAATTAAATCATAAACCAATATCTCTTTTGAATATAAATGTAAAAATACCCAACAAAATACTAGCAAAAACAAATCCAACAGCACAGTGAAAGAATTATAGACCATGATCAAGTGGGATTTATCCCTAGTATGCAAGATGGTTCAACATAAGGAAATGAACTAATGTTACATACCACATTAACAGAATGAAGGGAAAAAACACATTATCATCTCAATTAATGCAGAAAAGACATTTGACCAAAAAAAGCATCCCTTTTTGATAAATATACTTAGAAAACTAGAAATAGAATAATACTCCTCAATATGATAGAGGCCAAATATGAAAAGCCCACATCTAATATCCCATTTATAGGTGAAAGACTGAAAGCTTTCCCTCTAAGATCAGGAACAAGACAGGGATGCCCACTGTCATGATTGTTAATCAACTTTACAGTAGAAGTTCTTGCCAGAGCAATTAGTCAAGAAAAAAAAATTAAAGGCATCCAAATTGGAAAGGAAGAAGTTAATATTTACCTATTTGCAGAAGACATTATCCTATATACATAAAATCCTGAAAAATCCACAACAAAACTCCCAGAGGTAATAAATGAATTCAGCAAAATGGTGGCATATGGGACCAACAGTGAAAAATCAAGTGATTCTGTACACAAAGAATGAAAAATTAGAAGAAGAAATCAAGAAAAAAATTCCATTTACAATAGCAAATAAAAGAATAAAACATATAGGTATAAGTCTAATCAAGGGTGTAAAGGACTTGTACACAGAAAACTACAAAATATTGCTAAAAGGAATCAAAGATGAAAATAAATGGAAGGACATTTCATATTCATTGATCGGAAGACTACATATTGTTAAGATGTCTATCCTACCCAATGTGATTTAGGGATTAAATGCAATCCCAATCAAAACTCCAACAACCCTCTTTGCAAAAATGGAAAAGACAATAATCAACTATATATAGATGGGAAAAGGACCCCAAATAGCTAATGCCATCTTGAAAAAGAAGAATGACTTTGGAGGACTCATGCTTCCCAACTTAAAATTTATTACCAAGCCACAGTAATCCAACCAGCATGGTAGTGGCACAATGACAGACATATAGACCAATGGAATTGAATTGAGAGCTCAGAAATCATCCTGCACATTTAGGGCCAACTGAATTTTTTTTTACAAGGGAGCAAAGACCACTCAATTGGGAAAAAAAATAGTCTATTCAACAAATGGTGCTGGGTAAACTGGATCTCCATTTACAAAAACAAAGAAGAAAAAACAAAAAGAAGGACCCCTACCTCACACAACTCAAAATGGATCAAATACCTAAATATAAGAACCAGAACAATCAAACTCTTGGAAGAAAATGTAGGCAAGCATCTTCAGGACCTGTGTTAGGTGAGGATTTTCCAGACTTTACATTCAAAGCACCAGCAACAAAAGGAAAAAATAGATAAATGGGAACTCATCAGTATTAAAAAAATTTGTGCCTTTGGACTTTATCATGAAAATAAACAGCAACCCATACAACTGGAAAAAAATATTTGAAAACCACATATCTGATATAGGTTTAAGATCTGGAAGAAATCCTTCAACTTAACAAGAAAAAGGAAAACAACCCAATTAAAAACTGGGCAAAAGACTTGAATATATATCTCTCCAAAGAAGATTACCAGAAAGCACAAGAAAAATGCTTACCGTCATTAGCCATCAGGGAAATGCATATCAAAACCACAATGTGATACCATTTCTCACCCATTGTAATGGTGCTATTAAGAAACAGAAAATCACAAGTGTTGGAAAGGATGTGGAGAAATAGGAATATTCATTCTTTGCTGGTGGCAATGTAAAATGCGCAGCTGCTGTGGAAAATAGTTTGGCGGTTCCTAAGAAAATTAAGTGTAGAATTACCATATTACCTAGCAATCCCATTACTAGGCATATATCCAAAAGAATTAAAAGCAGGGTCTTGAACAGTTATTTGCACACCAATAATCTTAGCAGCATTATTGCTAATATATGAAAGCAACCCAAGTGTCCATCAACCGATGCATGAATAAACAAAATGTGGCTTATATATACAATGGAATATTATTCAGCTATAAAAAGGAATGAAGTCCTGACACATGAGACAACATGGATGAACCTTGAAGACATGATGTTGAGTGAACTAAGCCAGATACAAAGTGATAAATATTGTACAATTTCACTAATATGAATTAATTAGAATAAGCAAACTCATAGAGTCAGAATCTAGAATACAAGGTTACCTGGGGACGGTGTAGGGCTAGGGAATAGGAAGTTACGGTTTAAAATGTACAGAGTTCCTATTTGGAACAATGGAAATGTTTTGATGATGAATGGTAGTAATGGTAGCACAACATTGGGAACCTAATTAACAGCACTGAAATATGTATCTGAATGTGGTTTAAAGGGGAAATGTTAGATTGTATATATGGTATCAGAATAATTTTTTTTTTAAATCCCTGAAACTACACTATACAAACGTGAACTCTAAATTAAATCATAGACTATAGTTAATAGTATAAAACTGTGCTTTCATCAATTGTAACAAATGTTCCACACCAATGGACTCTGTATTTCATTCATGATTGCTTTTTAAACCCATAACTTCCCTAATAAAGAAAAAAATATATTTAAAAATGAATATATGTGTGTGTGTGTATATATATATATATATATATGTATGTATGTATGTATGTATATATATCCCTATATTTTTCCTCTCTAGCCTAGCATGTAATTGGAACCTAATAGAAAATTATTGGATAAATTAAGAAACAAATGATGAATAAAGTAAATCACAATCTGTAAATGTCTACTGTATTATAGAGAAGGAATATTGTAAAGGAGAATGGGACAAAGTTGGCATCTGAAGGTCACCTTCATAGACTTTAAACATGTCAAGTTCTTAAATAGTTACCTAACCATGATGGGTTATGAATAAAGGAAATGTACAATAACCTTTATATTTTCATAACACTCCAAATCACTCACTATTAATTATTATTAATGTAGTTAAAGGGAATTGTTGTCACTAAAAAATTAAACAAATATAATGTCAATTGAACAGAGGGTTGGTCCTGTGGAATTTTATCTTTTACCCAGCATCTTATTGTTCTATCAGACCCTAAGCATAAGTAGTATAGGACATTTCATAATGTTATCATTCTATTTTTAGTCCAATATGCCTTTACCTACTCAGGCCACCTAAACACTGAAGTTCACATTCTCTAGTTTTCCCATTAAGGATGGAATAGGAAATTTGCATTTATATTGGCTATTTTGACTTCTTTGACATTGAAATCTAAGCAAACCATAATGATAATGGAAAAATGAATCTGAAACCATATACAATACCAAGTATCGAAAAGGCTTTTTGTGCACAAATTCCAGTTGGTTTCCATAGTCTGTAAAATTAGTTTTAACTGCAATTTTTTTTAATCTTCAAAAGCTGATTTTATTGCTGGGATGTTAAGCATCTTTTTATTAAAGAAACATCACTATGATTCAGAAGACAGTTTTCCTTTCCAAAGTACTTTGGCACCTTTCGATGTAATTGGCACATTTTATATACACATTTTGATTCTTTGATGCAGTAAACTGGATCTTATAGAACATGTTAGAATATATTATTCAAATGAAGTCTAGCCCTTGCTTTCACCTTTATATTACAATTTCACAAGTATATTTTTGGGGATTCATTTAAATCAATATTGATCAAAAGAGCTCTTCCTTTCTTCAACATGGGCATACTTAATATTCAGTATTTTCCTTGAAGTGGGTGGGCTAGAAAAATATTTTCAGCTCACTTAATGCAAATTATTGTACACACTGAAATCATCTTTTGTTCACTATTGCCGATATCATCATTCTACTATCTAGAGTGGGCCAGGAAATACATGATAGGGTATTCAGTTTGTGTGGGTGTATGTGAATTGTTGGTTGTTATACAAAGATAAACTATTGTGATTCTCTATGTCATTTCAAAATTTAAAACTACAAAAGCTGACTGTGAAAATCAATACACATTTGAAAAATTGGCATTTGGCTTCTCGTGGTGGGGGAAGGATGTAATGGTTATTGGCTGTATTTTAACAAAAGAACCATTTACTTTCATGGAACCATGGCTCTTTGTTTGTAGATCATTCTAAATCACCAGACTACGTATAATTTTATTTTATTTCTAATAGACAATACACATGTGATTCTAGAGCTAAGTTAATATAATAATTTTTCTCCACGTTGAGGTCATTTTTTTTCTTCCATTCATTTCCTATTTTAACACACAGTAACCAATTTTACTTGCCAGCTTTTATGGCCTTTTATTGGTTATGCAGTTTTATTTATATTCTTGCTTGCTACTAATTATCACATTCTGCATAATTTATCATGTATTCTACTGATGGTGAAGTGTGAATAATGAAATTCTTCTATAGAAGGGAATCAACTGCATTCCAATAAAAATGCCAAGGAGAATATGGGCAGAAAATGTAAAAACCTTAGTAATTTATACTTAAAGTCAACTCATTTTTTTGGTCTCACAACTGAAAAATAAAGATATGTGTAAAATAGAGATCAAGTAACTGTTGCCTAATACAATTCTACCCACAGTCTCTGGTCTATGTGAGTCCTGTGTTGATAGTATTCGGTCATTTATTCTTGTATCCTGCTCTCTAAGAAAGAAAACAAAACCCAGATGTAAATGAGCATTGCACTGGTGGAGTCATCTGTCAGGCTGATTCTGTGAGTAGCCTAGGTGCACTTATACAGCCATTATTTACATTACGAAATGGAGATCCATTTCAAAAAGGTAGAATTAGCCTATTAATGCATTCTTTACCTTATCTATCAATTAGCTCAAACAACTAATATGGGATTATGTATTATAAACAAGTGTTTCACAAATCTAATAGTTAAGCTTTCTTGGAGTTGGCTACTCTGTGGAACTTAGGGGAATTTTTAAACTGCTGTTGGGTCGTATTTTGATCTACATTGATCTTAGTTATTATTTTGTTCCCCAGACACTCTGCCTTGTTACAGCCTTCCTACCTGTCTGCTTTGCTGCTTGCTTTCAATTTTAGTCAAGTTAAACCTGGTTCATGGGAAATTTTGATTTTTTTTCATCAAATTTGAAACAAAATAAATGTGCTAACGACTTCTCTTTTCTTAATATCATGAAAATCCTGATACTTTCTTTTTCTTTTGTTAAATGGGAAGGATTATGCAGGGATTCAGATTTATTGGGATAGTAAATAAATTGATAGCTATGGCTTTTTGTGGAAATTTTACACAGAAAATATACACTCTATACTCCTAATATTGACTCAAAAAAAAATCGATCTCTTTAATCCAAGTTCATTTAAACCTTAAATTGAGAGTATCTGGGAAATAGATGAGAACAAGTTCAAATTCATTCAATCATTTATTTATTCATTCAAATATATATTTTATTCACTTCTCATGTATCTTGTCAGGGCACTGCCAAAAAAAAAAAATTGAATCTGTCAGTAGCATAGGCAAAATTAAACTTTTCTGGATAATTGTAAGCTTATTAAGGCTAATTCACTGATAGGTCCGGCCTATCCAAAATAGTGAATGATGTTCTTCTTGTTACCCAGGAACTTATAATTTTGGGGGAATGCATAAAAGTAATAATATGGATCATTTTGTAGCAGCTAAACATAACAGTATAAAATAAATTCAAAAAGATAAGAAAGTAAATATTAGAATACACCTCCCCACACCCCACCCCACAGGACAACGATAACCAGAAAAGGAAATGGAATTGGGCTTCCTCTTGAAACTTAAGAGTAAATGAAGGAAACAATGTTCATGTTATCTTCGGGTGACAGTGTTTGATTAGCATGGCAGGTGGTTTAATCGTATCCCCAAATCCATTCCTACCTTCTGCCACAGTAATTGTTTCAGCCCCTGGCTGCCCAGTTGGAGATTTCCCAGCTTCTCTTGCAGCTCTGTGGGTCAGGTGATTGCATCTTTGCCAAAGGAATGTGATTTGAAGCCATGTATGCAACTTCCTTGTTTCTAACTTAAAAGATAATAATTTGTCCTCTTTCTCTGCTTCCCATGTGCTAAAATGCCACAAGACTGAGCCAGCTCATATTACTCAATCTGCTTCTCAGGGGATAATGGAGGAGCAGATGGAAGGAACATGGGTGTTGGGGAGATCTTGTGGAAAGGAGTTTCCTCCCATCCTGCTCTGCTTGCCCACCTTGGACTGCTTTATAAAGGAATATATGAGCTTCTATCTTGTTTGAACCACTGCATTTCTTTGTGCTGCAAAAACGGGCAGATGGCTGAGCAGAAATGAATAATGGAAGGTTGATCATTCATAAACGGTAAAAGCAAGGGACTGAGGACAGTGGAACAGAAGTATTAAGTTTTAATAATTGCAGTCCCACTGAATAGAAAAAAAAAAGTCTTCAGAGAAGGCTTACTCTGAGAAAACAAAAAAGTTGAAGAGTATAGGTTTCAATACACTATACCATATACTGAGGCAGTGGCTGAACATTCAGATGAAAATATCTAGGACTGGATATCAATGGGAAAGTTAGGATGGGAATTCCAGACATAAGATCCATTCATGTGTAGTGACTGTGGAAACCAGAAGATGGAATGCTCTCTCAGCCTGACAGAGGCAGAAAGAAAAGTGCAGGCCTGGCTGAGGACAGAGCATTGGGAAACAAAGCATTTGAAAGTCAGAAGAACAAACTGCTCTCAAGGACATAACTATTAGAGACATATATTTAACATCCTATTTGTTAAGCTATGTCACTCTAGGAAGGACACAATTCCCTGATGGCAAAAACAGCTCTAGCCTTGATCAGATAACCTGCACTAAATATTTGCTTTGTATTAGTAAATTATGAAATTGATTGACTCACTGGTCTTTGGAACCTCAAAGTCCTCATCTGTAAAATGGGATGATATATGTTTAAAGTGTTAATGAAATTCTGGACTCTTAATTTCTCTCTTCTTTGCCTAAGTTCTAGTCATTTTACATGAAACAAATTTAGATATCAGCACCTTTGTGAAACCTGGAACTTTAGAAAAATCCACAACTTTTGATTCTGGTATACTTACAACTTAAAATATTTGAGAGAAATAATTTATTCTTGTGGATTTAAAGTCACTATGCTGGTTTTCTACTCACTATAATAATAAGCTCTACTTATTAAATAGGTGGCACAGAAATGATCTCAATATATAATTAAGACAGGCTAATTACAATTATATTTTTATTTTTACTGGTTGGGATTTAGAAAGAAGAATACTTTTATAATTTGGTCTGCTGTCTACTGAGAGTTTGAAAAGTCCAAGTATGCATATAATAGTCTACTTGTGTGCTCTATTCTACTTGAGGACAAACTAATAGGGTTTAAGTATATTGTGACAGATTACATGGCCTATATGCCTCTATTATGCATTGACCCATTTCTTTCACTAGATTCTGAACTCTCCTGGGAAGGAGAACTTGTCTTGCCATCTTTACCATGTTGAGCTGGGTACAGTTTTGCTGTAGACACTAAATAAGTGTTGAATGAAAAAATGTTTGAATGAGTGTTTGGGATAAATGAAATAATATATGAACTCGTTTGTTAGTACAATTAGCATTAAACTGTACACTGTAATGTGAAATAACTGAATTACTTAAAAATAATGTTCAATTTCCTATAGTTTCCCTCTGAATCACTCTAAGTTAGTATATTGGTTTCCTAGGGCTGTGTGATGGCTTGAAGCTGCTGTACCTCAGAAAAACATGTTTTTAAATCTAATCCATTCCTGTGGTGGTGAACCCATTGTAAGCAGGACCTTTCAAGAGGTTTCCTCAATTAAGGCTTGGCCCAGTCCAATCAGGATGAATCTACAACCTCTTGTTGGATTCCTTTGTAAGCAGAAGGAAACTAAGACAGAAAGAGAGAGAAAGTCACAGAGGGAGCAGTCAGTACCTGAACATCAATGGAACCTGGAAGAGAAGGTGGAGACCGGGAGATTCCACCATGTGCCTTGCCATGAGACAAACTAAGAACCAAGGATCATTGGTAGCCTGCCCCAGAATGCCAGTCTTCTGGAAGAATACATCGCTTTGATGATTCCTCAGTTTGGACTTTCTCCCAACCTCAAACCATGAGCAAATAAATTCCCATGGTTTAATCCAAATCATTGAATGGTATTTGCTTGAGCAGCCCAGGAAACTAAAACAACTTGCCATAACAAATTACTGCAAACTTGGTGTGTGGTTTAAAATGAGGAATTTTGTCTCTTCTAGTTCTGGAGCCCAGAAGTCCCAACTCAAGTTGTCAGCAGGGCCATGAACTCTCCAGCGCCTCTAGGGAATGATCCTTCCTTGTCTCTTCCAGCTCTGGTGGCTCCTGGCATTTCTTGGCTTGCAGCAATTTAGCTCCAATCTCTGTCTCAGTCTTCACATGACCTTCTTATCTGTGTCTCTGCATGTTTTAGTTTCCTTTTCTGTTTCTTACAAAGGCACTTTTATTGAATTTCAGGTCCCCTAATCCAGTAAATCCCACCTTGAACCTTACCTTAATTACATCTCCAATACCCTGTTTCCAAATAAATTCACATTCTGAGGATCTAAGTGGTATGAATGGATGGGGGACATTTTTCAACCTACTACAGTTAGTGATATTTATTAAAATTGTTAACTGACAATCCCACAATGATAAATATCCAAACAGTTAATTGCATCACTAATTAAAACTAAAAATAAAAACAGTGAATATTTCCTGTACTAATAGGAAACAGGTCTTACGGAAAATATAATTTAATATTCACTTCTGATTGGAGGCATCACTTTAGAGACAAATTAAGATTTATATCCACAATTTATTTCTTTAAACACACTCACCTAACAGATACTATATACCAGGTGCTGTTCTTAGCACTTTAAAATTTTTAACTCATAACAACCTTCACCCCATTTTACAGATACAGAAATGAGGCACAGAAAAGTCTCATATTCTAATCAGTGTCAAGTGGCCAATAACTGTAAACTGCAGACATATGGTGGCAATTAAATCCCAAACTTAATGCATCCACTTCTTAAAACCTGTTCCCTCTATTCTATCTCTAATAGGGTGTCACTCTCAATTCAATCTTTGAAGACAAGAGTTTGGATGTCATCCTCAATGCCTCTTTCTTATATCTTGCATCCAGTTGATCACCTGACTTAAAATGTTTTCCTATCACCTATAGAATAAAGAGTCAACTCCTAAGCAAGGTTCTTTGCCACCTTCATTTCACCACCTCCTGAAACTCATGAAGAGTATAGACTCTGGAACTCGGTAGCCTGGATTTGAAATACAGTTCTGATGCCTAATAACTAGGTGTCCTTGGAAAAGCCTACTCTCTGAATGCCTTAGTTTCCTAATCTACTAAAAAAAAATGGATAATAATAGTGCCAGTATAAAAATGTTGTGGTGGAATTCAATGAAAGCTTTGAGAAGAGTGACAAGCATTAAACAAAATGCTCACAAATTATTAGCTATATAGTTTTGTAATTTTGTTTTTATTTTGTTATTGCTACTCATGCATAAGCCTCTTGTGGTAGATTGAATCACGTAACCCAGCAAAAGACATGCCCTTAAACTTTATCTGCATTACTGTGGGTGTGAACCCATTTGTAAATAGGATGCTTTGAAGATATATTATCAATTAAGGTGTGGTCTTACTTGTGAATAAGATTTCTAGGATACTATTTTTATATGGCCAACCTGAATGAGGGTGAACCTTAATCTGTACTACTGGAGGCTATAGCAGTTTGGTATTGTTTATGAATTCCAAAAATTGATATTTGTAGATGTTTGTAAACTGGTCTGTTCCTCTGAGTGTACTAGATTGTATTAGATTCAGAGATTTCACTTTCACTTTATTAAATCAAGATTGGGGCTTTTATTTGACTACGTCATTAGGGTGTACAGGGTTGAGGCCCCACCCCCTTGGTGGGGATAAAACAGACTCTCACACAGAAGTAAATACACAGAGAAGGAGAACACAGAAGTAGATACACAGGAGAGGAACACAGAGGAATAGAAATAGCCCTTTAGACATGGCAGAGGCCCGGGAAGAGAGATGAGCTTGATAGCCTACAGCTGCAGCTGAGCCTGGGAAAAAACGAGCTCCAGGGAAAGAGACAAGTCCTCCAGCCTCCAGCTGATATTGGAAGAAGCTGGGACTACAGAGCCTTAGGAGGGAGAGGAAGGCTGAACACCCACACAGACTGGCAGCCATCTTGCTCCAACACGTGGCAACAGACTTTGGTGAGGAAAGTAACTTAATCTTTATGGCCTTGTGACTGTAAGCTTCTACCCCAAATAAATACCCTTTATAAAAGCCAACAGACTTCTGGTACTTGACATCAGCACCCCTTTGGCTGACTAATACAGAGGCCTTATAAAAGCCAGCAGACAGAGAGAGACACGGGAGGAGATCTAGGACATCACCACGTAATAAGACGTAGCAAGGGAAGCCAAGAAATCTCAATTATCACAGTAAGTTAGCAGCAAAATGCTATCGACTTTGGGGAGAAAGCATGGCCTTGCTGATAAGCTGATTTTGGACTTCTATTGAAACGGTAAGCTAATAATTACTTGTGGTTTAGGCCAATCCATTATATAGTATTTGTCATAGCAAAGTGGCAAACTAAGATACCTCTCAAATGCAAATGATTCTGAATTCCCTGCAGTTCATTAAAAATATCTCCTTTAATGAGCAAAGATAAACACCTATATACATGATGCTTTTCCTTACCTAGTAAATACACACACATCTGGCAAGACCTTTCCTCACCACCCCAGAGAATGTTAGACATTTATCCTCTGCCTTTCCAGAATAAGAACCTCTATCAAATGTACTTACAATTATTTGCTTATTTCTGTAGCACTGTGAACTTCTTTCATCTCTCTGTCCCCAGGACAAATGAACAAATAAACAGCAGAATCACTATTCTTCACAAATCAATTTCACAAGTGAGTACTAATTTTTGGGTTGCCCAGCAATATTTTATGTAACTTTTCAGGGAGCATGGTTATATAAATGATAGCTACCAAATATGTTTTTTACCAGCATGTACAATATATTTAGTTGAATGGAAGTAGAGAGATGTCCACCACAGTGCTGCCAATACAACTTCCTGTTCTCTGGAGGGCTTTTATTCCATTTTTAACCATCTCTGAAATGCAGTTTTGACCAAGAGCTTAGTGAAGATTTTAGTTGATACTTCAATTCTCTTCATTTCCCTAATACTAGATTTAGAGTCTATGTTATTAAAGAGTCCTTAAAATCTCAGCCTTCACCTCAGCCTTTTGGTTGTCACTGGACCTTGAGGTTTAATAGCTTTCTTAAGCCCATAATGTAATAGTTTAAAGAATTTACGGTTACACTACTGAATTAACTTTTTTTTTTTTTTTTTTTTTAATGGTCCATACCAGGCAGCAGCCGAGCAGCAGACGATCGCCTGCCTTTGGGCTGAGCTGTTGGTTTTTATTGTCTTATTCTTGGCATAAAATAACATATTGATACAAGAGTAAGCATAACACGTCACTCGGGCTATATAACGTGCCAGTTAGCTTATATAACATACTATGTTTCCTCAAATGTCCCTGGAACTGTCCTCGGTCCCAGGATTGTTAGGGAACAGTGGCTACCAGCTGGTTCTATCAGCTGCTTTTGGACACAGGCCCAAGAACACCATGGAAGCTGTGGTCGCCTCACTGGCACCAGCAGCTGGCTACCTGCAGCGGGCTGGGGCCGAGGCCATCACCGATCCACCACCTCACATAGCGGCTTAGAAGTGGGGGCAGGAGACGGACAGCGGGCGGGGCCGCCCTGCAGGGGCTCCTGGGCACTGGTGGGGTCTTCTGGACCCCAGGGCCTCAGGCTCTTCATCCGGGAACGTCTCTGGCCTCCGAGGCCTCCTTCCCCGGGCACCGGCGCAGGGTTTGCTCCGTGGGCTGCTTGAAGCCTGGGTCCCCGCAGGGAAGACGCTCAGTTCTGCCCCGGAGCTCACAGGTGCACCGGGCTGAATTAACTTTTGAGGTCAAATACAGACCATCACATTTTAACATACACAAATGATATCTCAAAATTTAGCAGTGAGGAGTTTTATTGATATGAAATGATCATTGTATTTATTTTGTTTAGATAAAAAGAGAAATGGGAAGAATAAATTCCCCAGTTGTTACAATGACAGAACAATTTAAAATTGTGAACAATTATGAAGATACTAAAAATTCAGCCAATGAAAACATGAAGCAACTCAGGGGTAAAAATGAGTCATTTAACAGGGAGTATTACTTTTTATGGAATAGAAAAATTTGTATTTAGGCCATGTTAGCTTTTACTGAACAAAACATAATTAATGCTTTTTTTAATTAAAAAAATATATATAAATAAAAAGGTTTAAAATGAAGTCAAACAAAGGAAAATAACAGAGAGATGTGTATCTGAATAAATAATAGTAAAAGGAATCTTTGGGTGGCAAAATAAGAATAGCTGAGGAAAATATTCAATCTGCTGGAGGGTTTTCTCTTTTCTCTGCTTTACTTTGAGTTTTTCAACAATCTTAATAGAATTCTCATGAAAGAAAAAAATTAATGCCCAATGTTCTCTGTGTCTCAAAAATAAAGGGGGATTTTTTCCTCAAAATATCATTATATCACTAGAATATTTATACTGCTCTTTAACAGGTCATAACAAATTTGACTGGCTAATTGCTGTTCATGCTAGATTTGGCCCCAAGCTGTATAAACAGAAATGTACATATGATGAGATCATTTGAATGACATCTAAAACAAAAGTTTTCCTGTGCTGAATATTGTTAAATGCCATATTTTCTTGTTACCACTATTTCATGAAATAACTATGGCCACCAATTTTAAAACAGCAGAAACCGTACCAAACAAAAACATCTTCTATGGCATTATTTTTTAAAGTCATTAATGCTAATTGAAAAATAAATCATACAATAGTTTTCAACTTATTACTTGGGGAAAAAAAACCCTTTTAACTTATAAACACTGTGTTCAGTTCATGTCACTGTATTGTTTTTCAGGTAACTAATTAACTACCAGAGACAAAAAATATGATCCTATCAATCCAATGGATATGTATTGCAAATTAGGAAGTGACAAATTTTAAGTCTTGGAGCCAGGCACTTTAAACAAAACCTATTTCTTAGTCTAGACAAAGATCTATATACGCATGAAAAGTGACAAGCAAATCAGACTTAATTTGTTCTGAGTCAACTTTTGCCCTTGGATGCTTGTGCATAACTTTTGCTAAAATCAATAAGATCTACCTCTTTAGTCTCCAAGGTCAGAAGTGGGTCTTTTTCCTCTATGGTAAACAGTAATGAAGAGCAAATGACTGTAGCAGTAAACATTTATGCTTAATATTCGGTTTTGATGGGTAATTTTAAATGCTTTGACAAATTATTTGTGAATAAAAAGTTAAATTCTAAAGATACACACATATATGTGAGTACTAACAAAAATTTGTGAGTGAGAATACAATCAAATTTATTTAAAAAGGCCTCCAGTTTAGCCAACTCAGGCAAAAAATAAATAGCAATTGCAATTGGAAAATCTCAAAAATGTACTTAGCTATTATGGTATTATACTGAATGTATAGCATTAACATTTTAAAAAATATAATGGCATTAATGAAAATTTCAAATACATATCTAAAATTACAATTTGTTTATCCGATACAGAGTTGTCTAAAATTAAGGAAATAGAAAATATTTTGTTTTAGAAAAAAATCTACAGATTTTTCAAGATCATACTATACAGACTTTGTTTAACCACAGTTTTTATTTGATTATATATAAGATCTTAATTTCTATTATCAGCATGTTTTCCTCATCCACCATTTTCCTAAGTCACCATTCCCAGTGCATAGGGTTACAAAACAGTATTCATAATGGCATCTACCTATGGGGCCTTATATAATAGCTATCTCCAAGATGCTGTCCACATACTAATGAAGATTTTGCCAAGTCTTTTAACTACACTTTTGTTGCTCTTTGAAATGGTCTCCCTTGAGGACAAATGCAAGTAATCAATTTGTCTTGAAACAAGGCAACTTTAAATACTACTTGAAAACTGACGCACCTTGTTTATTTTCCTATCAATTTCTTGTTGGTATACTGGCTTTGCTTTGATGTGTTCTTAAAATGTAAATGTGATTATATTATTTATTATGAAGAATCATCAATTTCTTTCTATCATTTACTGGAAAAAAATTAAAATATTTGAATGGTATACATGGCCCTCCATGTTTTGGTTTCTTCAACATCTCTTGCTCGTCTTTGCCTTCTACTCTGCACTCCAGTCATGCCTAGGTCTTTGTAGTTTTCCCGATCAATGTGTATCTTTGTAACACTATTCCTTCGAATCTGCTCTTTCTGCCACTCTCCGTGGGATAGATCACCCATCATCTTTGTATAATAAACTCATTTCACTATCTGGTCTTATATCTTATCTGAACTATTGTTTTGAGCACTCTCTTCTTAGTACCATATACATTTAAAGAGGAAGAACAAAGGAGAGATATAGGACAAGTGGGTAAGGAGGAAATGGGAAGGTCTAGAATAAGGAGAAGGTATAATGGAAATATAGTTATGAGCTCCAGGGAGCTTCAGTACAACTTGAAGATGCCAATAAATGCAGCAGCTAAAATAGAGTTGCTATGAAATAACACCTGAGCTCTAACTATCCTGAATTACTTTGTGAGTAATATATTGGTTAATTTCATGAAATTCTAGAGTCTAAGTAGTGACCACAGTTATTACACTGTTTATTCTTTTATCTTCTCCAAAAAGAAAGGTATCCTACATATACTCTAGCCATCCTTAGAACAATGAATCAGTTTTGATTTCTGATGGTATCTTTCTTCCAACTATGAAGTGAGATGGTGTGACAAGGAAGGGATATAATTGTTATATTTTTTAGAAAGTAATTGAATGTAATATTTTATATTTTGAGAGTATAAAAAGAGAAATAACTAGATTTCTGGGTGGACCAGGGAAAGAGGGAGAGTGATCTCAAATCTGGGTGAACAATTGAGTCCACCCAGTCCTAGCATTTTGAGGTTCATCTGAAGCTTGGAAGTAGCTCTTCATGTGACAAAGCTGCTATAGGGCATCTGCCAATGACTGCAGCACTAGTCTGAATAGAGAACTGGAGCTGACATTAAATTCCAGCCTAAAAACTTGAGGTCAGTGGTTATTCTTTGGTTGTCACTCAAATTTGTGGTTTCAGCAAGAGATAGGATATACCAGATAGCCCACATGTCAAGGGGAAGGAAAAGAAAGGGGTTCTAAGCCAAAATGAAAAAGGTGAAAAATGAGCTGACAGAGTTCAGGGAAAAATGAAGAAAAAAATGGGTACTGCAGAGACAATAGGCATCCTCACAGGTAAAGAGGGAAAAGAGAAGTTGGAGAGAGAAAGGGATGGGCAGGAAGAAGGGAAGAGGGAAGAGAAGGAGGATAAGGAATGTCGGGGAGGATGTAGAGAAGAGGAAAGAGAAGAAATACAACTTAACACAGATATAGTGTACTCAGCATAGGAATTCACAGATGAAATTTAAAGAACAAAAACATAAAATTATAGAGAACAACGATAGAGCAGGGTAAACATCCAGATGAGCAGTTTTCATAAAGAAGTGTACCAAAACAGAAAAGAGCAGAAAATAATTCAAAGATATAATAGAGGAAAAATACTTCCCTGAAATGAGTACTTCAATTAACTAATTGCAAGGAAATAGTTTTTCCAGGAAAAATTAAATACAAAATCATCACTCTCAATCTCTTTGCCCTGGAACCCTAGATATTGGCACTGCTTATTCACTCACTTGACACGTTTTTAGCAGGGAGGTTTTGCTAAGAACCCTAAAGTAAAATAGCACTGCCACTTATCCTAGTTCCATGATTCCACTTTAATTTTTTTTTCTGAATCACTTCATCTGATAATAGATAGATGATACACAGATGATAGAGCTAGATTTGACAGATTGAGACAGATATATGTTTAATTTTGTATCACCTCTCTCCCTAATTAGAGAGAGAAGGCTCTAAGAAGTCAGAATTTCTTTTTTAAAAAATGTTCTAGCTCCAGTGACTATACTTGGTACATACAGATGTTTAATAAGTATTTCTTGAACAAATAAATGATATAAAATAAATACAATAAAGAATCATACATTAACCTGGGCAGAAAAAAGGCAGATCATGTTCTAGAAGGAAATTGTTATTGATCTGAGTTCTCCAGAATAACCCACTTGCTTAAAGACTGATTAGCAAGTGTTCCCTTACAATTGGCTTGAAGTACAAAGATAATAGACAGGAATTCACAAAAATACTTGGGAAACACATGAGTCCTTGAAAAAATGTTTTTGAAAATAGAAAAAATCTTGAGATTAATTAACATCTCAAAAATGAAATCCTGTAAAAGAATGGGCATAATATATTTAAATACAGATCTAAAGTTAAGCAACAGTGTGAATTATGGTTACAGACTGAAATGGGAATGTTATAAATGTTGACATTATGAAAATATTAATAAAATTAATAAAAATTAAGACACTGGGGAGGAAGTGTTATATGCAAGCATACTGAATTCTATCACCCACTGCCAGGAGTTCATACTCTCAGTTTGAAATATGAAGTTAAAATGACTCTATTTTTATAAAGTTTTTAATGGTCTTGCTTTCTTAATATTAGATAAAATTGGAAAATAATATTTTATTTATTTACTCATTTATTTTTATGTATTTTGTCTCTCAGTCTATGTATCTATTTATTCTTCTCATTATTTATTTTTGTAACATCAATGCCTCAGTTTTCTCAACTATGAAATAGGGATAGCAATAGTACTTATTATATAGGGGTGAGAAGATTAAATAATAGATACATGTAAAGCACTTAATATCATGTACAGTTAGTTTCTGTGTATCTCTGTATTTTGTCAAATATCTTTTTGTAAATCTACTTCTCCACTTAAAAACAAAGGTGATATAGATGATCAGAGTGGTGATTTTGATAATAGTAAAAATAAATCATTGCTGTTTATTTTTTGTAACATGAACACATATTTTCATGAATATAAAAAGAGCCTTTAAGATATAATATTATTAACTACACAAAAAGTACTGAGGAAAAATTCACTATTTTATTGCATTATGTTATCATTATGTCCTGATAATTTTAACTCTATTCTTATATAATACCCATCATAGGTAATGCAAGTATACTATTGCGTATGAGTGTTTTTTTGTTTCTAAATATGATTCTATCTAAACCTAAATAATCATTTTTCAAAAGCTGGTTGATTTCCTCTTCCCCCATTTCAGTGTTGCTTTGCCCTTTCCTGCAGGAAACTTAATTTGGGAACGGAAGAAGACAAAAATAACTATACTCTTTGCAATGACAGTGGCTCAGTGACAACTACTCATATCTAGAATATTTTTATTTAATAAATATTAATGGTCAGTGGAGAAATAGGAGATAGGAGAGGACAGGCTGTCGACAGAGTGTTCTCCTTTCAAAGACATAAAAAAACACATACAATATAGTGATGCTACATGGTTTAAGCAGATTCTCCTTCTCAGTAAGGGTTAAGAACTATCAATTGGATACAGGCCATTCAACCAGTCTTCTTACAGTTAAAACGGTCCCTGAGAATGTTTAATGAACAAAGGCTTTTATTTCTTCAAAATTGAATTTCAAATTTATGACAAATATCTCCCATGGTTTCATTTTATATTCCTGAATCTAGAAATATTTACACATATTTTCAATTTAAAATGCTCCCATGACATTAAAATTATCATATGAACTCGTTACACATAAAATGCCTGCAAAAAATAAAATCATTACATATAAAATGTATGTAAAAATGTAAACAACTTTTTTATGATGTTATTTTGTTTTCTGGTAATTGTGGTAACCAAAGAGTAAATGTTCATTTAATCAATTAAAATCAGGTGGAGTAACATACATAACACTATCATTAATAAATGAGATAGTATTCACTCACAACCACATGTGCATCACAAAGATAACAATTAATACTGAATGATGCTAAATATTAAATCAATGACTTTTTTCTTCACAAAGGATAAAACTGAATTGTTTCCCTTGAAACTGCAAATGGAAAAAAAAAAATCTTTGTACATGTTGCCCTCTAGTGGACATTTGGTATGTTTAGGTGATCTTCCAATACCTGAAAAACATATTGTAAATGTTTTTAGAGACAAATTAACTTTTTTCCCTATAAAAATAGCAAATACTATAAAAACAATTTTCCATGAACTGTTTTTAGTTTATACATTGATATTTTTAAAAAGTTCCAATACTTTTTAAAATGTAAATGTCGCTTCTAGCAATCAAAGACCAAAAAGGTATGATTCACATAAAATTAAAAGTAGAAATAGAGAACTCAGATATATAAATTTATTTTATTTGGAACTTTGTCAAGATATTTTATACAAGCTGACTACAAAACTGAAATTTAAAAAAGTTCTCTCTCTACAACTAGGATAAGTAATTATTTTTGTGTCTTGGTGGAAAGCAATCATTTGAAAAGTTCATAACAACAGATAAGAAACAGAGTTTGTAGAAATATGAAAAAATAATTTGCAGAAGTTTTTCTGTTTCTTTTTGATTTGCATTTCAAAGAAAACATTTTTTATTGTACTGTATTTCCTCTAAATTATTTTTTAGTTTATAACTTCAATACATCTTGATATATTTTTTTCTAATTTGTATTCTAGTATGAAGAGTTGAATGTATGATAGTACATTCAAAATACATTCATGGTAGACATTTAAAACTATGTTATAAATTCACCATTTTATCTCACTTTTTGATCCCTACTTAAATCTTACTGCTGCTTGTTTTTTTTTAATACTTGATTTAGAATAAGTGTTTTGAACAAGAATCCAATTTATTTAACTGTGCAGATTTCCTTGCCCTAAAAGATAGGTTTTAAATGCAGAATCTCAATTAATTGTAAAGAAAAAAAGAGTTTTTGAATCCACTTACCTTATGAGAAATAATAAAATGAAAGTTTAGTCAACTATATCCCTTGTTTACTCAGTAGCAAATACTGCCATTGCAAACCAATCTTTAAAATCAATTTAAATTAGGGAAAACTTCTCTATCAAGAAATTATAAGGTAATTAAACTATTGCTGGGTTTTTTAAACAATAGCAAAAAAATCTTAAAGCAAACTAAAGTTAAATGAGCCACAATAGTCCATAAGGTAATTTGTCTAATATGTTGATCATTTTTTCTTAATTAAAATATAAATATCATTTTCATATATTTTAAAATATGACCTATTGATTATGAATCCAATATTCACAGCTTTGCCTCCTTTTCAATTTATGCTTAAAAAGAATTACCACAAGCAGATAAACATTGATATGATAAAAATTACTTTAAAGAGAAAGAATTAATAAGGAAATTAATATTATGTTATGGTAATACACATTTTGTCATGAGACTTGTCAAATACAGTAACTTTCACTGGGAACCAGAATTAACTTTTGACAGAACTGAAAAATTGTAATTTGTCCTCAGTGGGTTGCTGAGCTCCGTTTTGTTGGTGCCTTTCTAATTTTCCACATCCTTTTCTCCCATGATGGCCCTGTCTTCCCAAGACCCTTACCAAGCTTTTATAGAGAAGCCAACTCTTCTCTAAAGGCTGCCCTGGGTTCCATATCATCTTCCTCATTGCAATGTGATAAGTGTACTCTTCACTAATATGAATTAGAGCTCTATTGTTCAAAGTTATCTTTTAGGAACACTTTCGCATTAATAGATTTCTAAGTTGGGGTGAGGGCATCAAGGGATGGTATTGGTGAGTTCTATGGCTACATAAATTTGAGGAACCCCAACTGCTTAACCAGTTTTCTTTTAGAAAGGCTAAACAATAAAGGAGGAATATTGGTGACATATCATATATTTCAAGGTCCTATGCATTTTTTTTTTTACCAGGAGGTCCCTGGGATTAAATCCTGGTCCCTCCACATGGTAGACAGACACCGAACCTCTTGAGCCACATCCGTTTCCAAGGTCCTATGCATTTTAACTAGAGAGCCCTAGTAACCAAATGAGGTTCTAATATGGAATTTCAAGAAAACATGTCAAACCACCCATGTTATTCTGGTATATTCAGAATATATTATGAGCTCCGCTCTCCCATCAAGTGAGCCTTACACACACACACAGACACCAACACACATCAACACACACCTCCTAAATCGTGACATGGGCTTAACTAAATATTGGAGATACCATGCTTCTAAAACAGGGCTTGGCAAATCAGGGCCTGTAGACCAGATGTAGCCCCTCACCTGTTCTTATAAATAAATTTTTATTGGAACACAAACAGATTCCTTTGTTTATGCATTGCCTAGGGCTGCATTCCTGCCACAATGGCAGAATTGAGTGGTCGTGACAGAGACTAGACTGTATGGCCTGCAAAGCCTGAAAGATTTACCATCTGGCCCTTGAGAGAAAACGTTTGCCCACCTCTGCTCTAAAGTATTTTTGTTTTCCCAACCTGTCCATGGAGCTCTCCACTGATGACTTTTTTCACTGACCCAGCACAGTACTAGTGATCCTGCCTTTCATCTTTTAGAACAGAGCGGAGCAGAAGGCAAGTTGTTAGCACTGATGTCTTCTAAGGGAATATAACATTAAGTGCAAACCTGATACCATGACTACTCAAGCTAATAATGTTGACGACCCTCAGAACTGAGTGTCTCTACACTAGTCCGTTGATTCTGTCAGTGGACACAGCAGCCCTGCGGATTAAACTGAGGGGAATTAGAAGCAGTCAGCTGTATTCTCTCCCTTGCTATCAGAACTTTTAGAATAAACCATGAAAAAAATTGTGTCATGCACCAGTCAAACTCAGCTAAAAGGTTAGTTTTCTACTCTTTACCTATTATCTTCCAGATTGTTGCCAAATTAGCCAGGCAAGAAGTATTCTTAATCCCAAACAATGGCTAGAAAAAGATTTTGTGCCAACCCAATGTCAAATCAGTCTCCACTTCACATCACTCAACATACATGTTTCCATGGCCAAGGAACTTCCACTTATTCATGATTGTTGCTAGTATGGAAGATATCCAACACTGCCCCCTTTTCCTTTATTTGAGTCTAGGAAATACGTACAGTGGTTTATAGGTAACAGCTATTCCATGTTGAGTTAAAAAGGTAAGGCTGGATGAAACACAGCTATTTGGGTAAAAAAAATGCTTCACATGCATAACCTTAACAATTATCAGTAAAGAGAAAGCACAGTCCTATGCTTTCTCAGTTTAATCCGCAGGCCTACCTTATGTGGAATGAGGCTAGTAAGGCTTGGGAGAGTAAAGGATGATGCTGTCCAGTGATAGAGCAGCTCTCAGAAAAATCTTAGGTAAACTAACATTGAGTACCCTTGGGTAAGTTACTTTAACATGTCTTCGTTTGCCTCCTCTCTATGAATGAAAAAATCATATAGCCCTCTACTGTGGAGGAGAGGTGTGTGTGTGGAGGGAGCAAGATGATACAGTCAGATGGAAAAATATGCAATAACCAAAGCATGCTTATGATTCATAATTGTTTCCAAGAAATCTGTTGCCATTCTACTGTATAAAATCATGGTAAATGGAAGCACATTTTTCCTATTGTATTTTAAGGCAATGGCCATTTTCTGGATTTGTTTAGAAAAACATTTCTCAGAAAGTGTTGTAATCCATTCAACATAGATTCCTTTAAATTGAGATAAACTCTGATGGAATGACCATGTAAACTTTGTGAAGGAAGTTCTATGTTACCATTATCTAAATTTATCAGCTATACTTTTATAAGCTACAGAAGAAATGTACTTCCAGTTGATAAAACTTCCAAGGTCTGGAATCCTTGAGGTTCTTTAAAACTGTGTCCTTGCATAAACCAACATGTGATAGTGTTCTAAAAATCTGGAGCCTGGGCAACTTTTTAAATGTCAAAGAATTAAGAAAAATCATAACAGTCATATTTGAATATATACAATTTTAAATTCAGATGTAATTTTATAACAATATTGAATCACTTGTGTTATTTCTATTGAACATTTTATATGAAAATCACAATACATATATATGTATAAATAATCTTTCCTATCGCCTTCTACCTTTGTGAGGTAAACTTAATTATCCTCAGGGCATAAACTTCAGTCAAAAGATGTGTCATTTAAAGAATATCAGTTGACTAACTTGGAAAAGAGTAACTCTTCAGAATGTAAGATAAATAAATAAAAATATATTCAGGGAAGCAGATGTGGCTCAAGCAATTGAGCTCCCGCCTACCACATGGAGGTCCTGGATTCAGTTCCCTGTGCCTCCTGAAGAAGCAGAACAAGACAGTGAGCTGGTATGGCTGGCAGGCGTGGCGAGCTGATGCAACAGGATGACACAAGGAGACACAAAGAGGAAAGACAATGAGAGATACAACAAAGCAGGGAGTGGAGATAGCTCAAGTGATTGAGTGCCTCTTTCCAATATGGGAGGTCCCGAGTTCAGTTTCCGGTGCCTCCTAAAGAGAAGACGAACAGACACGGAGAGCACACAGCAAATGGACACAGAGAGCAGACAGCGAGTGCAAAACAATGAGCGGGTGGTGGGGGAATAAATAAATAAATCTTTAAAAAAATTCAATTTTTTGTTAGAAGCAGATATGTATTGTGAAATGCTAAAAATAAAACACCTATTTTTCTGATGTTTCCTAAAAAGAATGCATTAAAGATAGATCCTAAAACCAAATAAAATACAGAGAAGGAATTTAAAGCTTTCTTTTTCTGAACTAGAAAATTTCTAAGTATACTTAATGCAGAATGATTGCATTTTCCAATGAAGAGTTTATTTAAATGAATTAATTTGCAGGTATTACTGATAGAGTATTATACTTCAGTACAATTTTAGGTAGCATTTGAAGCACTCATAATTGGAACAGATACTTATTTCTTAACTGTTTTAGCATATTGAAGGACAATGCAACTTTTGCATTTCATATTATCTTTCCAGATTTCTGTTCCAAGTTTTTCTTATTTCCTTCTATCCAGACAATCAAAACTTTAATAAATTTACCAAGTACAAAATGTTTAATAAAAAGTTGTAGCAGCAGCAGTAGCTGTGACTGTGTGTGTGTGTGTGTGTGCACGTGAGTGCAAGAGATGCTTGGTAGAGCATCTGAGATTCTCATATATATTTCTATTTTCCATAAGGCAAATCATTATATGATAGTGTGACAGTTTGCAATTTTGTGATCCAGAAAAGATCATGCTCTTTGAACTAATCACTCCCTGTGGGTGTGGAAGCCTTTAATTGCATTAGATTCATTAAGGTGCCTTGATTAGATCACTTTTTATTAGCACCCTTTAGGGTTTGGCTGGATACTCAGTGAGGCATGAAGCAAGCTAGGTCTGCACCCTCTTGCTGCAGGGTCTTATATAAACTGAAAATGGAAAACGGAAACACAAAGAAAGACAGCTACCATTTTGACCCTGCCATGTGAAAGAGAGGGCTGCAGGACAGAGAAACACTGAGAGGTTGAAAGAGAGGCCCAGAGAAACTCCAAGAGGCTGAGGTAGAGGCTGGAGACTGGAATCAGTAAAGCAAGCACCAAGGGAGAAGAAGGTGAGCCTGGTGGGGAAGAGGGGAAGGCAAGGACCTTGGCAGGGATTGGCTACCATCTTGCCTTACCATGTGGCAGGAGTCCAGTATCTGACCAGCAGCTGGCCTTTGATGAGAAAACATCTCTGATGCCTTGAGTTGTATATTTGCACAGCCTCAGAACTGTAAAATTTTACCCTAATAATCCCCATTATAAAAGCCAGCATATTTCTGGTATGTTTGCATCAGTAGTCTTAGCAAACTAAAACAGATTGTGATAGGAAGCACATGCCATTTCATAGCGCTAAAAAACTTTATAAGTGCTAAAAGTACCTTACTGGAATAAATAGTCAATCCTCTAACAATTATGTTCTTACTTATGTTAAAATGAACTCTTATATAATCCATTATTGAGGTAGAGTTAGTATGAATTTGCTTCATAAAGACTTTTCATTAGCTGGAGAATTAATCTTTAGACACATTTTAATTTATTAAACTTATCTCTAAAATTTCACTTTTCTTTTAATTGACTTTGTATTCTCTTCAGAACTTTTTCGATCTTCTAGCAAAAAAAAAAGGAAGGAAAGGGGAAGGAAAGAGAAGGGACGGGAGGAGAGGTGAGAGGAGGGGAGGGGAGGGGAAGAAAGACAAAAGAGAGGAAAGAGAGAAGAAATGAAGGAGAGACAGAAGGATCATAATCTTTTTCGAATTGTAGGTAATATGCAAGATTGATATACAGGTCAAGCAAATCAGAAGTATAAAACCAGATGTCAGATTGTCAAGGTTTAGGAAAGCAAAGTATATTTATTTTTTCCCAAAGCCCAGAAGATAGTGTGGGTCTTTTCCGGATTTAAGGATTGTTTTAAGATAGGGAGAGAGTGAAGGATTTTCCTTAGTATCTATAAACTGTTGGTTTGGAGAGAAAGAAGAAATGGCAGCTAATGACTGGGAAAACGACTACAGCTCAGAATAGTTTGCAGTATCTTGGTTGCTGACTTAAAAAATCTGTCTACTAGAGAACAGGCATGAGAGGGGCAATAAAACTGAAGAGGAGACACAGATTGTGCCTCCCATGGATTTACTATTAGTGGAGATAATACAGGTAGAAAAATTAAAATAACACAGGATAGAATGCTGTAAATGATGCACACAGTGGTGGGCTTATAGAATGAAGAGATTATTTATACGTTGCAATTTTAAGATAGAGCCTCAGGGAAGAGTTAGCATTTGAGGTGTGCTTTGAAGGATGGGCATGGCAGGTAGGTATGGTTGAGGGATTTCCAGCCGTAAGAACCATGTGCACAAATGCACAGAGGGATGATCCTGTAGATGCAAAATGTAAACTCTACTAAGCAGGTTATGGCTAGAAATATGCTTAGGGAAGATTTAAAGAATGTCTTGTCTGACTGAATAAAGAGTCTGCATTTTAATAAAATGAAAAAAAAAAGGGGGTCTAGGGTTTTGTTTTTATTATTAACATTATTATTATCACTATAATTTTTTTTAAATAGGGAGTGTGTGGGAGTTTTCATAACTAGAAATGTGCTTTGTAGAAAAAAAAAGTCTCAAGACAGGGAGGAGAGGGAAAAATTAATATAGAAAGAGAACAGTGGCAGGCAATTAGAAGAGTGATAAAACAGATGAATGACAAGTAATAAAGCACCGAACCAGGCAGTGGCATGAGAAAAGAAGGTGGAGTGGCAGTAAGAGATACTGAAAAGACAGAACAATCCGAAATTCTCAGTGGATTGGAAATGGAAAAAAGGATGTAACCCATGAGATGCCAACACTAGATTTCAACGAAAAGAAACAGAAAAGCAATGAGATGAAGTAATTTTAAAAAGAAGTTGATGAGTTTGGTATACGTTGAGTTTCAAATGTCATGGAAACATATATGCAACTCCAGTATTTTAGGTAAGTGTAAACAAGAAGCAGGTGCTTAAGAGCCTGAATTTATTTCCCCTAAATAATATTCAAGCCCCATACCTGATAAATTACAGAATCAATAGGAGTTTGCTAAAAGGCAAACTCTTTATCATGTGAATACAAGTTGCCATAACTTTATGCAGCAAAACACCTACATTCTGGGAGTGTCATTTTTCAAATCAATCAACAAATACTTACACGTCCCTCTTGAGACCTGGTACTGTTGTAGATTCTAGGATACGCCCATAACAACGCTGGTGGAGTCATGGCACTCTCCAAGCTGACCCTCTGGTGGAGCCGCCCTCATCTGTGCACACGTGAGCCGTGACCACACCTGCACTGGTCTTAACACTGATATTTTAACTTCACAAATATTCTTGCAATATAGAAAGCAAGACAACACTGAGCCACTCATAGTCTCTCGAGCTCCAAAGAAAGAAAAGTTTAAAATAGATCATGACTTCTAATAACGCTTAAAGAACCTTAACCAATTTGTTAAAAATAGGAGAGTGACAGACATGATAGGGTAAAAAAAAAACTGTGACGGCACCTTTTGTGATTTAATTAGGGTGGCTAGAAAGTGGACTCTTGGGTAAAAGATGAAGGTCAGAAGCCGATGGCTAAAAAGGTTTCTACAGAATTTTAGCACGAATGTGCAGGAGCTGCCTCGCACACACAGCACAGGTTTTCCTGGCGATAGTGGGCTTGGAGAGGACTTCGCAAAGTTTTACTTGATCCAATTAAATTTCAACTTATCAATGAATTTTAAAGGATTCAAATAGGTATATCTATTTTTTTTATTTTTATAGTTATAAGTACTTTAAGGAATCCCAGTGAATTTTGGTCTCAAAATACTATAAATGGGAAACAGACTACTAGGAAAAAAACAGTGTTTCCTTATTTTTCTACCCATATAGCAGAATAGCGATACTGCAACAAAGGCTCAGAGCAGGAGAATAAAAATAGTGGGGAAGTTCTTCACAGCTTTTCAGCAATCTCTCCTAATATGCATCACTTGTCTTTTGCAAATTAGAGGTTTAAACAGGTTTTGGTGGACCTTTAAGATGGCTTATTAGTTTGTCATGGAAAAAAATTGGTTACTTATTATTTTTACTTTACCAAACTATGTACATCTACATTTTAGTTGCTTGGATATAACATGGGTGACTTTCTGTAGTGTAGGCTGGTGGTGTCACTCACTCACCAGTCTTTAATATTTTTTTTGACAAATACTGCTTGGTAGTACTCATGAAGGCGCTTTATCAAAATCCATAGAGGGCAATCTCCGGAATTCGGCACCCTGTCAGTGAACCTTACTTAGGAATATATGCTCTCCAGTGTAACAGAGTTAGACTCATTTATAATTTCCCTACACATGACTCTTCTGCCCTTTTCATGTGAACCTATAATTAGCACTATACTTGTTAAATATATTTCCCAGAGACTTAAATCTTTGGTCTGTTCATATTGCGGTTGAGCCCTGAATCTTAGCAGAGTTGCAACACCTACTCTCCAGTTCATTGGACTCACCTAGGACAACTAACAAAAGAATGATGATGGACAATGCCCATCCCAAAAAACAGAAAGTATCTACAACTGCAACAAGACAGTTACATCCATCTGCCCCATGGGATTTAAGCCCTCTCTCAATCGGAAACAGAGTAGGTATCACCATCCCAAAATCCTCGACTGAGGAATGAACAAACAAGGGGAGGCTGCAACTATGGACTAAAGTAGACTTATTATTATCCTAGTAATGGAAGAACTTCTAACATCGATATAAAGACAAAGGCCACCAGAGGTTCTGAGGGGAGGGAGAGGGAAGAATAGTACATGTGTAACTTGGGGCATTTTGGGGACATTGGAATTGTCCTGCGTAAAACTGCAATGACAGATACAGGCCATTATATATTTTGTCAAAACCTATAAAATTGTGTGGTGCAAAGTGTAAATTATAATGTAAACTATGGACCATGGTTAGTAGCTGTAGAAGTTTGGCAGTTTGATATAGCTATGAATTTGAAAAATGGATATCAGATTATGCTTGTAAACTGGTCTGTTAATCTGGGCATCATTAAGTTATGATTAGGGTGTTGACTGGGCCATGTCAGTAGGGTGTTGAACCCCATCCCTTGGTGGGTGGGGTCTCAAAGATAAAAAGACATGACACAGGACAAAGCTGGAGTAGTTTTGCATTGGTGTTCTGATGTAGGAGTCTTGAGCTGGAGTCCCGGGAAGTAAGAGAGCTTGTTCGTGAGGAAGGAGAGAAGGCCCCAGGAAAAGAGACGAACCATTTGCCTGAGAGTCTACAGCTGGCCTTGTGGAGAGAGGCAAAGCCTAGAGAACCTCATAGTCTACAGCTGACCTTGTGGAGGAAGCAGAGGAGCTAAGCCCAGAGAAAAACAGAACCCCGGGAAGAGAGGAATCCAAGCAGCCCGAACCCTGGCAAACATTGGCAGATGTCTTGCTCCAACATGTGGCAACAGAATTTGGTGAAGGAAGAAATTTATGCTTTATGGCTTGGTAACTGTAAGCTTCTACTCCCAAATAAATACCCTTTATAAAGACCAACTGATTTCTGGTATTTTGCATCAGTACCCCTTTGGCTGGCTAATACAGTAGCAATGCTCCAAAATGCATTCATCAATTGTAACAAATGTACCACACTAATAAAAGATGTTGTTAATGGGGGAAAGTGTGGGAAGGGGAGGGGGAGGGGATGGGGTATATGGGAATCCCCTATATTTAAATATATATATGTATGTATTGTATATACACACACATACATATGTATATTTAGGAGGTACTGGGGATTGAATTCAGGACATCTTATGTGGGAAGCAGGTGCTCAACTACTGAGCTACATCTGCTACCCCCCCACACTATATTTTTGATGTAATAGTTATGTAATCTAAAGCTTCTTTAAAAATGAAAAATAAAAAATCCATAGTAACAAAGATATGATCTTTGGTCAGTCACTGCTCAATAGAAGATAAGCAATTTGATCAAAACTTTTATGTTGTTTAAATAAAAACAATTTCTGCCAAAAATAATTATGGTTTTCACCACAAAAAGAGAATTATTAGAAATTAAGTTCAATTAAAACTTATATTAGAATAACAAAATAAAATGCAGTATCTGGTATCAGTTTTTAAATTATTTATAAGAAAAAAAAATCAACCTTTCTTCTTAAAGTTCCTGTTTCTATTCATTTTTAAACGTTGACTCTTGTTTACTTCAAGGCTCGTCTACAGACTGTAGCTTGTCTGAAAGAAGCTGTCAGTATTTGTGGCTTGTCATATTCAAGGAAATTCAGGAATTTCATTAATTCCATTTTTCTGAAAGTCAATTTGCTGCTTGGCCTTAAATGGCATAATTCTAGGAACAGTCTTTAATTTCCCATTATTTCACTTTTCCCCTTTTCAGGTATATGTCATTTTATAAGTATGCATTCACTTACGTGATAATTGATTAAAGTCTGTTTCACCTATATACTGTACCAGACCATACATATTTTTGATTAATGTTGATTGCCCAGCAGTTAGCACAAGCAAGACATATAACATGCACTCAATATATCTGGCTCCTGAATAAGGTTTTACAGTTTAATAAACTCTTCCTTGGTCTCAAACTTCCTCTGTGAAACACATTAATGTTTTCCAGTGAAAAATAGACTTTAATAGTAGATAATATTTTGGTAATTCTTCTACTTATTAATCATTTGATTTCTACTGTAGATAGCACACCCCAGAATAATAAAACTCTTCCCATTTATTGAATGTTTACTATATATCAGACATTTTGCAAAAAAATCATTTAAAAAACTTCTTAGCCATGAACTATTATAATCCCTATCAAAACAAACAGATGTATAAAGATATTGATGCTTCAAAGAGCTATGCAATGCTTAAAATCATACAGTAAGAAAATGGGGGCAACAAGAAGGGAAATTAGATATGACCAAATCCACATCTCTGAAACTGAACAAATTTCTAGGTTTGGGTAATGAGTAGTTATTTTTATTTTTTTGGTATTCTTTCTTCTGGAAGGGAATATCTTGAGTTCCTTTGTGATTCCAGCCATCCCACAGAAAAGTGCAGTGTGTAGGTCATTCCATTCTATGAAAAATACCTCCATTGGCTTTCCAACTTAGCTGGGGGAAAACAAAATCTGTGTAAAGTCTGAAATGTCTATGCAACAAGGGAAGTCATGGAAAGGAAAGTACAAATTATACAAGCTGTTGTTGGCTCAATGCAAAAATTTCAAAATTTATGAGGTACTGCATTCTGACATTGTTGGATTTCAAAATCATTTCTACACCTCCTGGAAAATGAAGTCATATGTTTATTGTGGAATTAAAGTGAACTAGAATTAAATAATGTTTAGAAGTTTTTATGGACTCCTTGAGATAATGGAATTCCAGGTTGCCTCAAAACCACATATGGGATCCATTCTTATTCAATGCATTTTTAAAAATCTAAAGAATTTCTAATTCATGTAAGAGCAAGGGTTCTTAAATTTAAAATAAGTTCATAAAAATATTTAAAAATCTAAATTTACTCATTTTAATATGATAGGTGCTGAGTCCTTATATTAGGAATTGAGGATACTTTTCTATTAGTATAATTAAAACTTTAAATTACTTCAGGTAAAAATTTTAATCAAAATTTACATAAAAATCTAAAGCAAACTTTTAGAAAAATAAAATAATCTATTATTTGATTTTTAAATTATTGTGAAATATGTTATTCAATAAGTACTGTAAATATAAGTATCATGTTTTATTTAATCAACAAATTTATGTGTTGCATGCCAACTATATATCAAGAAGAACTCTTCAGGGCACAGGGGACTGCCATCAGCCATCAGCACAACATCCAACATCTTTGTTCTGCTGAAGCCCTGAACATGATAGCAGAGAATCATCAAAGAAACACTCCACTCGTTCACTGTAAATAATGATTTTTTCTTCTGAAGGACTCAGAAAAAAGTAGGTTAGAATCCCAGCTTAAACTGATTGCTAATACAGTGATATTGCACTGCTAACTTACTATCTCAAAGTCTCACATTTTTCATCTTCATCTGTAAAAAGGGAGCATTTTAACACTGTGGGGCACTATTTATCAGATTAAATGATATAATATATTCACCTGTGGCAGTTTGATGTTATTTATGAATTCTGAAAAGAGAGATTATGTTTGTAAACTGGTCTGTTCCTCTGGGCGTGATCCCCTTTGATTGCATTAGATTCAGCAGAGATGTCTTTGATTAAATTATGTTAAGGTTAGGGCTTTGATTCAAACACATCACTAGGGTGTAAGTCAGGGTTGAGTCCCCGTCCCCTTGGTGGGTTGCTATAAACAGACGCTCACTTAAGAAGGCACAAGGCAGAAGACATGGAAGAGGAGAGAACGTGGTCATTTCAGTGCTGCCATGTGACAGAAAGGAGAAGGCTCAAACAGCTAATGCCCTGGGAAGAGAGATGAGCTCTATGCCAGCCTATAGTTGAAAGAGAGGAAGGCTGAACCCTTGCAGAGATCTGCAACCATCTTGCTTCAAGAGATGGCAACTGACTTTGGTAAGAAAGGAACCTTGAGTTGGACTCTTTAGGGCCTTGTAACTGTAAGCTTTCACCCCAAATAAATACCCTTTATAAAAGCCAACAGATTTCTGGTACTTTGCATCAGCACCTCTTTGGCTGACTAATATACACCAAAAAAGGAGAGAGACTTTCTTGTCCTTTTGGTTGAATATAATAGTAAACTCCTCACTTCTTCCTATTTGCTGAGGTTATTGGCCTTAAAATAACTGGAGTCCTGGTTCACTTCCTCTGAAATGATTATTACCTAGATAATTTAGATAAGACACCCAGCTTAAAGGGACAACTAGGGCACCACCAGAGAGAACATTGTTCTGAGCTTCAGTTCTTTGCTAAGCCTATGCCAATTTAGCCAGCAGTTCTAGCTCAAAACTAGAGTTGCCAGAATCTCAAAAGTCTGATTAGCAATGTTTACATATAATCTGGTGCAACCTGCTTTTTAGAAAAGATGCTGAGGCCCAGAGAAGTTAAATAATCTGTTAATATTACATAACTGTGTGAGCGGACATTCATTTATTAAAAAGCGATGACTCGAAGTGATCGTACTATAGGCTTTTAATGTGAACCTAGGTAACATGAATTGAAGTACCACAGGGATTTTGAGAAGTATGAAAAAAACCAAAGTTATTAAGTTATGTTTAAAATCAGTTATGAGTCTTTTGCTAACTAGAATATGTCTGTTTTTTAGATTATGTCCTGACTTTTGAAATTAGAATAATTTATTTATTTTGCTTTATGGTTTTCAAAGGGTCTTACATATAATATTTAACTCGGTTCTCTCAAACCTGTGAGAGAACCGAGTGAGGTGGATACATGCCATTATCCCATTTTCAAAGATGAGAAAAAGAAGTTCTGAAAATGTTAGTGATTTGCCTGAGGTCATTCACAAAGAGTGGCTATTAAGGCTTCTTCTGCTAGGATTCCTTAAGCATATTTCACTTATTTTCTAAAATTTTGAGTTGTCAATGTTAACTAATCTTAAGAAACGGGAAAAACCAAACAAATAATAACAATAATTTCCTTTTCCTAACAGAAAATATTTTGTCATATAGACTTTAATTACTACCATCACAATAGCATAATGTATTCCAAACCAAAGAATTGGAATCACATTGAAGAGAAATAAACAGAAGATTGAGAATTTACTGAGAAAATCTGGTTTAGGCATTTCAGAAATAAGCATCCCTAAACAAAAATAATACCATAAAAACAAATTACACTATAGAGGATTTTTATCCAAGCTTTTTATAATTTTCCTTAGAAAAATATGATATGCTTTTCTTCAATAATGCAAAAGCAGATCTCCTAAGTTAAAGTACCCATTAAATATAAAAAGAGAAAGAAAAAAAAAATCATAATTTAAAGGGATTGAAAGCTTCTGTTTGTAGGAGGCACTATGAATCAACCCTAACCTGACCTTCACATGGAATATTTACTATCTAGCAGAGGACTTGGGCTTTGAACATCAAAATCTCATTTCAGATTACTGATCTGTGAAATTCTAAGAGACATTAGAAAATCCCATGGAAGATAACAAATAACCAAAAGGAAATAGCAAACAAAGCAACAGTGTATTTAATGAAGCATAAGAAACCATTTTTATGTGTTCTGACTGATCTATGAAACTTCAAGTTTTATATTTTATAGGAAAACATTAACAAATGTAATAAAATGTTACATATTCCACCTTAGAAAACCAGTAGATGATTTAAAGTCTGTAAAACATATATTAATACACCCATATACAAATATAAGTATTTTAATATATTTTACCGAGAAATAACTAATAATGTAGAATAATTTCAATAAAATAGTCTTTAAGTTTTAAGAAACGTTTAGAGTAAGAAAACATTACTCTAAAATGAATACCATAAATTTAAATTACACCTTCAGTTAAAGGAAAAGTAATTTAATTACTGTTCTCTGTAAGTTTTCCTCTCCCTTCATCCCTTTAGTAATATCATAAAACTTACTACCTGAGAAGTAATTCAATTTATAATGACATCTTTATAGAGTAATTAAGTCACTTTGACCTATATGAGCTGTGGAGAATGTTGTCCCTGTCAGAGTCAGCATTCATGTTACAGGAAACTTAGTAAGAATAACCTGAACCAGCTGTGGTATGGAAGAGAAATCCCATTCTCTGGGTCCATAACATTGTTTATTGTTGGGTTTATTGATTTGCCAACTTAAGTATAGGAGTGATTTTTAAAGATGATATGATGACTTAATATAGATGAAACTTAAAAGTGAATCTGTCAAAATTATATTGCTATAAGATCCCAAAGAAGTGTGGATTATGTGGTTGTAATTCATAAATTTTGCAGGAAATAATCCAGTTATGCTCACTCAGAACTGCCTTCCACTGCTTTAACTGATGAAAACCACTGTGCTAGGAAACCTCTGACGTCTCCAGGCCACCACCTTCATCTACCACCACTCACCAGGATCCTTAATGCACTTTCTCCTTGCTTTTTGTGGCAGCAGAGCCATCCAGGATAGCGAGGCTAGAGGATGTGGGGGACGAAGAGGATGGAAAACTTCTAGGATGAGAGTAGGGGAAGGCTGGGTGATAGAAGGAGGTGGATCAAGGCTGAAAACTGCATTACAGAGAAGACCCACCTGACTTCTTTAGAGAAAGGGTAGAGAACAGAACTTAAACCTTTTATTTGCAGCCTCATTTCCAAAAGGTACATATCCCTTGGAGATCCTTATGGGGTGTGTGGGTGCAGGGGTCAGGTGAATTTCTTTGATATTCTTACAGCATAGTTTATCCTCTTCTGTTCCTTTCAAGGTATTTCCTGAATAATTTCAATAAAGCAGAAGTGGGTTAAGACTGATAGCACAATGGAAGATGTGTTCAGCCTGCTGCAAATTTTGTTTGGTCAATGCCTATGCTTTGCTTTTTCTTCTTTTTAAATTGAATACCTTGAGGCTGGACACAGTTTCCGGTTTGCTGGGGTCCACAGCATTCTCTATTGTCTTATGCTACGTATCTTCAAAGGGCTTGAAGGCATGCAAATTTTCATTCTCTTGCCCAGAATACTGGATAGGGAGTCTAACACAGAGATTATTAAACTGTGATGTATCACCAGACAGCTTTTTAACCTATTGATTTGTGTGTGTGTGTGTGTGTGCATGTATGTGTGCTTGTGTGAGAACCTGTAGTGATTTCCATGTAATGTTTGGGGTGGTTTATGCCTAGAAACATACTATGATCAGCAGAAAATAATAAGAGGTGAGATTTTTCACCTAATCTGTATATTCAGCAAATTCATACACACACTAAAATGTACACATTTAAAATATATAATTTTAAATATTTTGAACTATTAATTGAATTTTTATGGAAACACATTTTTTATCTTAAAGTGCCTTTCCTATATATCAAAAGAGCTTCATTATTTAGGAAAATTGTAAAGCTATGAATCACATATGTAACTGCATATTCCCATTTGCTTTTTTCAAGAAATGTTTTCTGTATAATTCAACAGAATGATTGGTCCCAATCTAACTATTCCGTCATTGAGTATTTTTGATTGCAAAAGGTGTTTACTTTACTGAATGCAAAATTTACCAGGCCTTGTGCTCTAACTTCTCCTTCAAAAAAGAGCCTGGAAGGGGGAGACTCCACGGCTCATGGCAGCATGCACACAGTCAACACAAGAGGCTGAAAAATAGCCTGGACCAGTCTTCCCCCAGTGCCTCCTCATGTATTATTAAAGCGAGCAAAGCTTCCTGCCTTGCTGAACAATGCTGACTGCCCTCCACCAGCAACTTCAATCTGCAGGCTTCTGAATGTTCGCCAATGTGCTACGTCGCCTGCACATGGCAGATATAATTGGCAAAATGAATGAAGAATTTCCTATTCTTGCTAGGCTGTATTCCAGATAGAAGATAAGAAGAGCCTGAATAGCTGAGCTGGCATGTGAAAGGGGCTTTGCTCTTCATATAAGACTTATTATAAAGATGCAAATTTCCTCTCAACCAGAAAAGAAGTTTATGGCTGCTCAGCAGACACTTCTTTAACTGTTAATAATTTGTGTCCACAGTGTCTTACTTTTCAATATTTTCCAACTCCTCTTTGAGATTAAATAAATAACAGCTCCTCAGAATTTTCCATAGACTTATATTTACAAATATACTGTAAATCCTTACCTCAGTGCTTTATTATTTACATAATCAAAATACCAAATACGGGGAGTAGTCCTACTCAGTGTACGTTTGTCTGAAACACAGTTTAGTGAAACTGTATTAGTCACTGGCTCAGATCCACATTTGATTGGGTAATATTCCATAAGAAGAATCACAAAACATCCATCCATTATTCTGCCAATTGGTATGTAACTACTTTTAAAAGTTATTTGGTTGTTGTCTTCACATGTGCTCTTTTCAAATTATTTCCACGCAACATATTTTATTTTTTAATAGGTCATATAGTCACATATTGTTTAAAAATAATCACAAAAGTTTTACAAGGAAAAGAACTTTTCTGTCTCACAATTGGCTTTCAGTCCCCAAATTTCTTTTCCCAAATGTTAACCGTTTCTTGGGTTTCCTTCTAGAAATGGTAAATGCATATGGGGGGGGGGAAGTACATAATTGTGGCATTCTATGTGTGGTTTCTACAACAATTTTTTCACTGAAACCACTTTTGAAGCATGATAATTAATCAGGTTGAGAAATAGATTTATTATTAGTGTAATTTAGATGATTTTCATTCTATTATTAGATTACATGCAAACAAATCTGAAGACAGTCGCCACAAAAATGCTATCACTCATTTTTATCTCACCACACCACAGAACGTATTGAACACTAAATTTAGAGGGCACTCTTCTAAACCTACAGGAAGTACCCAGATCTGAAGGGCGACTTCTTCCACTTGGGCCTCACAGCTAGAGATGCTTAGCTGGCATCTCTGCAAACCAGATTTCTTTCAGGTCATCTAATGTCTGTCTGTCTCTGTCTTTCTTTCTCTCACCCTGCATCTCTTTCTCCCTGTGTGTTCCTCTCTCATCCTTGACATCTTTTTACCTGCAGGTGGATGTCTCCTTCATCTTCTCCCTGTTTCCTATAACTTTTTATCTATCCATCTATCTATCTATCTCCCTCTCTCTATCTAATCTATCATCTATCTATTATCTATTATCTATCTCTATCTAATCTATCATCTATCTGTTATATGTCTATCTATCCATCTACCTATTATCTGTCTATCATCTACCTATCTACCTATCTATCTATCTATCTATCTATCTATCTATCTATCTATCTATCTATCTATC